>VZTJ01004180.1:612968-654874 GCA_013397795.1 Orthonyx spaldingii | reverse complement strand
CCCCCCCCCCTCCCCCCAAGTTTTAATTTACTTTTGCTCCTCTCTTTCATCTTCATATGACAGCTATCTGTGGCACTCACTTTTTCTCTGCTCTACCTCTAGCTGTGCTTTATCTTTCTGCTGTGTACCACCTTCATACCATCTCTAAATTAAATAATTTCCTTTTCTAAACTTTAGTTTTTATATGCAAGGCTTTAATTGCTTTAGTCATATTTTTGTTCCATTTCCATGTTACTTTATCTTACAGGAAGCAACATTTTTCAAAAGCATATACCTCTTTTATAACAGTAAATCTGTAGAGATTGTTCCAATTAATTTTTTTGCACACAAATATTCATGGGAATATTGATAGACAGAACCTCTGGACATCCTCTGTCCCACCCTCCTGTGTCAAGTGCCATGACCACCAGAGCAAGTTCAGCTGGTGTCCTCAAAACCTCCAAGTATGGAGCTTCTATGGTGTTTCTCAACATCGTGCTCACACACTGTCCCCTTCTCCTAGAAAAATGAATTTTCCTAATGTTCAGCATCAGACCAGCAGTGTACAATTTGTGGTGATACACCTTTGTTATATTGTTATTATTGAGGCTCCACATCTTTTTAACGGCTCCCCATGTAGTTAAAATTTATGTTATATCTCCCCGCATCTACGTGTTCACCAGAGTAAACAGTTCCAACTCTGCCAGCATCGTCTTGTAAGTCATGTGCTTTGGGATCCTGATCATCTTAGTAGCCCTGCACAGAACTTTCTTTGGTTTTTAGTAGTCACTCTTGAGCTGGATTGGGGTGAATGCAAAACTGGCCATGTATTCCAGATGTGGCCTCATCAGGACCAAGTAGAGTGAGAGATTTTCTTCAGTCTCCTATTTAAATTGGCATCTGCTGTAAGCCTTGAATGAATTTCAGCAAGATTGGTACTCAGATGATTGTTTACCAGCCTGTTTACTTGCATGCCATTGTTTTTCCTGTGTGTGTCTTGGTAGAAATTGTTTGATTTTTGTTGCCCCTCTCTGAAGCTCTGCTATTCAGCATTATCAGCTCCTCACTTACCTTTCCCATTTAGCATCATCTATGGATTTGTCATGGGAGGGTTCTCTCTCCTCACCCAAGTCTTAAACAAACTTTTATAGTGCAGGACTTATTATAGAGTAGTTTGACTTGGAAGGAACCTTTAAAAGTTAGTTAGTTCAACTTCACTGCAATGAGCAGGGACACCTTCATCTAGGCAAGTCTCAAAGACCCATCATGCCTGACATCCTTGGATGTTTCCAGGGATGGGGCATTCACCACCTCTCTGGGCAACATGAGTTTTCAAATATCATGGAGAGCGGCTTGGAAACTACATTAGCCAATTCCCTTAGGACGCAGGCGTGCGTACCATCAGATCCTATGGACGTAACTGTGTTCACAACTGTGTTTGTGTGGTCACAAACTGGATTTTTCTGTTACAAATGGGAGGAGCTTTCCTACCTCAGTTCCCATCCTACTGTCCACCCACTGGAGAGATGTGGGAAGAGAGCTGGCCAGTGAGGACTGGAGGGGGAAAAAGGTGTGGAGTATGTCAGCCTTCTCCTCATCCATTGTTACTGGGTTGTCAGTCTTGCTTATCATGGGGGCACGCCTTCTTTGACCTGTCTTTCTGGCTGGCATACCTGTAGAAGCCCTTATTCTTTGCATCTCTTGCCCAGTTCAACTCCAGAAGCACTTTGCCCCTCCTGACCACATTCCTACACAGCCAGGCAGCATTCTTCTACTCTTCCCAGGATATCTGTCCCTGCTTCCACTGCCTGTGCATTTGCTTCTTGTCTATTAGTTTGATCAGCAGGTCTCAACTATTGGTCTCTTTCCTTGCTTTTTTACCCATCTAGTGGTTTGTTCTTGGAAACAATTCACAGTTCCTCAGGTTCCACAGAAGAACATGGCTGGCTGTGTCAAAAGCCTTTTATAAAGTAGTGTTTGTCATTGTCTGCATGCATATAAATTTCCACACAGAAATCTCTTGCTGACTATGCAGAATGTGGGGACATTTTACATGCAGGCTGTTGAATTTACTGAGCCATTTCTTCAAGAATATGTCACTCAGAAGTGTCGTTAGTCACACTGAAAGTATTGTCTGCATAAAGTAACTGAAGTGTTTTAAAAATTGAATATAACTTAGTGTTCATGTTAATTGTTATAGAATGCTCTGTAAGTTATATAATGGTTCTATAATTGTCTATATTTTAGGCTGCTATTAAGCATCAATCAAAAATAATCAACCTTTAATAAAATTTTCAAAACATGCAATAATATTGAAGAAAATGTTAAGGTAGAGTTAATAGAGAACTACTGTGGAATGAGTAGAGATTTTTAATGACTATATTTGAAAGGAACATAATCTAGTACATGTAGAAATAAAAGTGATTTCATAGGAAGAACCCAAAAGCAAACCAAACAACAAACAAACAAAAAAAACCCACCAAAAAACACACAAAAGACCTCGAATATAGCCAAAGTCAACCACTGAGAGCTTTTTAAACCCAGCAAGTTTAATCTCTACCAAGGTCATTGCTAAATAAGAATGAGGAATAAAAAGCAGGTCAACTATGCACGAACAAGTAGCAGTAACAAGCAACGGGTTTCCTAAGTTACAGCTCAATGGAAAGAGACATACAAGAATGAAACAACAGAGTTAAGGGGGCATGGAGTAGCAGCAGAAAGTCATAAAGATAAATGAGGTAAATAAGGGTGAGAAATGAACAACACATCCAAATCCACATTTTCACTAGTTTTTAGGATCTAAAACTTTATGGGTTTTTTTTTGGTTGGGGTCTTTTTTTGTTTCAGCTATTTCTTGATCACACTAATATAGGGGAATAGAGAAATGCTGTATTTCAATTGGTGAAACAGTATCATTACTACATAACATTAAACATTTGTATATAAATGAAATATATATTACTCATTTTAGACATTGGCAGAGGTCTGGGAAAAAACTCCTTTGAATCCCATTGTTCTAAGTATCTTTAAAAATACTGTCCTTTTTTCCTCCCTGAATGGTTTTATTCAATAAATTTTCACTCAATTTCATTTTTGTAAATTGTCAAGTTACTTGTAAAGGACTTCCTTTTAAAAAATGTTTTTACTATTTTTAAAATATTGTTTCTAAGTCTTGTTCTTTTTTTTTTTTACTTGGGCGTGTGCAGGGGACAGTTGCTTTGCAACTAGAATTTCATATCCTGCCTTAATAAACTTGTATCAGAATGACAATTATGTTGTGTATTATTTTATTTTCATAGATAAATTATCATACTGATGTGGTATTCATTCTTTTTTTTACAGTCTTTATTTCATTTTCAGGCAAAATACTTTGAGAAAAGGGGTGTTAGGGAAAATACTTAGAGAATTGATATAAGCAAATGTTATTTCTCTAGTTTACAGTTCTCCTTTTATTCCCAGAATGGAAGGAAGAGGGAAGCTAGTTTAAGTTTTCTTTTCCTTTTTTTAATGTGTACTCAGCTTTATGTATAGTAATATTGAAAAACTTGTCATATTAATCATTTTTAAAGCCAGGCCTTCACCCCTTCTCAGTACTTCGAATTAATCATTAGCATGTACTGTCATTAAAAAGCCATTAATTTTGACGTATATTAATGTCAATACAAGATCAAATTAACCTAATAAAACAACATATAATCTATTCCAGACCTCTGTGTTATATTTAGCCTGTGCCAAAGGGAATAACAAAACAGATGGACATTTTTTAGTTATTTAAAACTGGAATCTGTGTGATATACCTATGCAGAAGAAAAAAAAATTGACATATAATGTGTACCTATTAACATTCATTAACATTCTGTTTTATTACTCTTGCTTCAATCTAATTTCTTACACATGTAAACTTAGACTCTAATCTCAGAATGGTAATGCATATGTTTTATCTCAGAATCTGTAGAGATAAGATACCAGATTTTTTTGAGAAATTTGCTAAAGCACAGTGCATGCTAGAGATTAAAAGGCAAAGGAACATTTAGGATTCTGGTACCACGTTGCTTGTTTTAATGTAGTCCTTTATTTACTCCATGGTCATATTTGTTTTGCTGGTTAGTTTGGATTTCTTTTCCTCCTTCTAATATCATTCAGTGGCAGCTTTATTTCATCATGCAATTGTTAAATATGTTCTTGAAATATACTGTGGAGTCTTAGATATCAAGAATACTTGTTTGTAATGTAGGATACTTCAGCAATCGGTCTTCCCAGACTGAGTGTTATATAATCGTGCAGATACTCAGCTTTATGTGACTGTATCTGTCAGTGTGATGCTTATGAAATAGCAATGAAAAATGCAATTAAAATCTGAAAATACATTCTGGAAAAGGTGTCTTTCTGAAAATTATAAGTTCTTAAAGCTCTTTATGGCATTGACAGCCAGGAGCTTGGAGACAGAATACTTTGATTGTGGGACTTGAGGTTAACAACACATTTTTCCTTCTCCTTTTTTCATTACTATGTAAATTGTTTACGGTGAAGATGGGGACTAACATGACCCTGAATGATTGCAGACTTTGGATTTACAACGACAAGGTCAGAAATGTAGAGTTAAGATGCTTCTCGGTCTGCATATAACATTTATTAGCCCTGTTAAGTGTAACTTCTTGAACATTTGTAGAAAAGTGTGCATGATGCAGTGGCGGTTAGTACCAACCTAAATTGTGACTTATCTGTGTCTTTGTATCATGGCATCAAAAGACACTGACTATCTGACTGAAAATCTTCAAAACTCTGGGCAACCTTAGTGTAATGACAACTAAGTAATATTGAATTGCTGAAGGAATCAATTCAGGTTGCTTATGGTCTCCATTTCTGTGCGAATATTATGATAACTCTTGGGCTTCTAGTATAAGAATTTGAAATAAACTTCACATTTGACCAGGTTGTCATTATAGGGTTGAGGGAGAAAAATAAAAAGGCAAAGCACTAGATCTCATATTTTGTCACATTTATTTTATTTTAAAAAACTTTTTAAAGATATTAAAACTCAGATACTGAAAATTATTATTACTGAAAATATATTGCATATATTTGCTGAAATACTGACTAAAAATAGGTGGCAGAAATCTCAGTGTCTTCACCTGACCCATGATTTCCCTTGCAGCAGGCACTAGGAACCTCTTTATTTCACTGTATGAGCTTCGTGTTAATTCTGCATATTCCAAGTTTGAGCCTTGACAATATGTTCTGTTCTCTTTCTATTTCTGTAATGCAAAAGTTTGAGATAAACTCTTTAGCTTTCAAATTTAAGTAAAGTACACCCAAAGGATCTGCTTTTTCTGTAAGGTTGATCAGGCCCTGAAAGAGCTTGCCCAAGGAGGTAGTGGAGTCCCAGTCCCTGAAGGCAGTCAGAGTCCAAAGTGGACAGTGTCCTGAGCAAGCTGCTGCAGCTGCTGTGAGCATCTGGTAGGCTGGATGAGTCAAACACCAGAGGTGCAGTCCAGTTGCAATGATTCTGCATTTCTGTTGCTGTTTTAATTAACTGAAGGAATATATGCATTACTACTGACACTGCATGAAAATATTTTCTGTAATCCAAGACACACTTCTAAGTTTCCATGCTTTTTAGACCTCTTTTTCAGGTGTGTGAGATAAGTTGATAGGTTTGCATACCAGGTGGATCAAATATTATATATTATGTCTTTGAAAGCTTGATGTCCTTTTCTGTGTTTGAGTAATTCTTTGTTATTTGACAGCTTAATTATATTATGTCTACTATGGCATATGGATATCTTTATTTTGCAATGTGCACAGAGGTACACTACTCACAACTGGATTTGTGCTTTCTGGGGTTTCGTTTCAGTTTTCTGTTAAAAGAACATAATCAAACAGATTGTTCTCAGTCTGTTGTCAGCCCAGTTTTTAGGGCCTTTCACCTTTTGTCTTCCATCCTGTATCTAAAAAAGGACCCTGCTCACCCTTCTCCTGTGAGTGTTGAGGAATATAAGTAAATTAAGTATATGAATAATTTACAGCATATTTAATTGCACTAAAGAACAACTTATGTAGGTATTCTTGAAACTGCCTTACTGTCTGCACAGTAAGAAATTATGCTTCTTCCATTGTTCTACTACTTCTTCACACAAAACACCCCACACATATAGATTATGGCAGTTATTTAGACTAGAAAGAGGTACTTTCTTTTATTGCAATCCAATAAAACTTTCAGTGCTTATTGGTGATCACTACAGTAATTTTATCATAATCCTGAAACAGTCAAGGCAAAGCCCTTGTATAGTTCTTAAACCAAGTGTGCATACATTTTGCTGATTAATGAAGTCAGCAATAAGTGTTGAAACTGACATGTTAAATATGTTTCTGTTTGGATTCAAAGGCAATATGAGAACAAATTATGGTGCCTATCACAACCAAAAGCATAACAACTGAAAATTCAGATATACTTCATTCTTGATCTCTTATAATCTTCTTTCTCTTTCTTTTTTCTTTTTTTTTGTAATATGAAAAACTGATTGGAAAAATGTGCAGATATACTGCATTTGGACATCTGTAAGATGTTGTATTGAAACAACATTCTTATTTTCATTTGTCCATGGATAGACTCAGTAAAATACCATGGATACAGTAAGCATGGTAAAAATATATTCTGCAAAACACAATAAAGTATAAATTTTGATGTATTTTACTATCTTTTGATTTTTCTCTAATTGTGTGGTTTAGATATTTGTAGTGTTATAGAGTGGGCTTTAAAGGGATTTAAATGCATTTTGTACAAGGATTTCCTCAATGAAGATGAGGCATCTTGTGAAGATACATGCTGTGTGTAGTAATTTCTGCATGGAAGTCTAAAAAGAATTATAGAGAGAATGTCAGGAAAAGGTTTCCAAAAGTCAGCTGCTTCACCCTTTGGTGCAACATGGCTTAAACTGTGCATCATTCTTGATATGTCTGTCCAAAAAGTTATTTAAAATATTTTTGAATGGATATTACACAACCTTGCAAGATGTTTCTGGGTCAGTTTCTAGAGTCTAAATATTCTACTCACACCCACTTGACTCTCAGTTCCTTCATTGTAAGTTCACTGTTTATTGCTTATTAGTAGGCATGAAGAACGTATTTTCGTATTTTATTACCATGTGCTTACTTAATTTCTCTTCTCCAGTTTGAACAATGTCATCAATTTTAGCCCTTCTTTGGACATCTCTCTATTTTTCCTCCCTCTTATTATTTAATGTTTATTTTCATTGCCCCTTGTGTCATCCTTATCCTGTTTTGGTTTTTCATTGCTTTTGCATCGCATAGATCTATCTCATGGGCATCTTCCAGCTTCCCACAAATAGCTTGTTTGATTATCTCTTCTGATAGAGTTCATGAAATTTTTAAAGGATTCAAGGTAAGTTGATCTTTACTGCCACTGTTTTACCTTTTAAAATATAAATGCCAATTCTGCCTTGTAGTTTTCACCTTTACAGTTTGCTCTCATCCATCCTTTATGAGCTCTCACAGATTTTGTACTCATAGACTGTGTAATTATGAGCCACACAACAAAAACTATTATGGTGCAATATGAATAGATCAGTAGAAAAAACAGTTTTTACTAAGGACTCAAAAGCTAGACTATAAGTATGCATATTTATTTACTTTATGATTACTCTGGTGCCCTGGAAAAAACGTCCCTGTTGTACATGTTGCTCAGAGACAGCCAAAGGAAAGCTATTTTACAAACTCTTGCTTTCAGGTGTCCAGGCTTCTTGGTGTTGCTTCAGCAAGTGTCCGAGCATACTTTCATCTATTTAGTGAAGGTGACAGGAGCACGTGGGTCTTCTCGTGCTCTTTTCCATCAAAGCAAGTCTTATTTTAGTTGTTCACTTAAATGTAACACATAGTGCTTGTTGCTTCCTCACTTTGTGTTTTGGTATTGGCTAGAATGGAAGAGTTGGCATCTTAAGTCTCGTGGTGGAGGCAAATGATCAAGTGGACACCATGAAATTATGACTTTCAACATCTCAGTTGTTCCTTCGTATGAGGAAGAGGCAGGATAAATGAGAGAGGATGTGCAGTTTTGCACTTGTACAGATGGAAGTTGAAAATCTTGGGGACAACTCACAGTAGATGCAGAACTTATGGACTCAAGCTGAGACCCTTGGCCATGAACTGGTACTATGTCTGCAATGTATTGAATCTTCTATGAGACTGAAGAAGTTGATGGGAAAGAAAGGATGGAAAAGGGAAATCATTGCTAATTTAGGAAAAAATAAAAAGAAAAATAAAAAAAATTTGCAGGCAGGTGATACAAGTAAATCAGAAAAATGCTGAAGAGAGATACATCAGCTGAAGCAAGAAGAAAATATATTCAACCATAGGAAGTCTTAGTACAATATACAAGAATACCCTTAGCTGAGGGCACCTGTGTGAATGGTTACTGACCTTGAGACCTTTAGCCTTTTACGTGGTACAAGAGGCAGGACACAGGAGGTCTCTGTGATTTGAGAGTGTTCTGTCAGTGCATGTGCACTTGCTACTTGCTATGGGACTTGCTTGTGCTGCAGATCACACATTGATTCAGACCTTTCTGTTCCTTTTAGAGACTGTTGCTGCACTTTGAACAGATCTTCTGATTTAATTTCATCCAAAAGGAATCCCCTTCACATGCAGAAAAACTGCCCCACAGTCTGAGTCAACATGGAGTAAGTGGGGAAATGAGGGATTGCTGCACTCTACTGCTCTGAGCTATGTCACTGTTATAGACACCTTTTAGCTAATATTTTATCATTTGCTGATTTTGTATACCTCAAGATGAAGTTCATTTCACTCAGTTGACTTGAAAATACCTGGGTTATACAAGTATTCATAAATGCATTCATCCTTTCCTTGCAGGATCTTAATCCTTTATCACTGGCACACCAATTAAAACAGAAAACCAATTTGTGTTGACTTTTCAACTAAAGAAGAAATTTTAAAAAGCAGGAAAAAATGCATCAGAAATGCCAATAATCTTCAGTATCTATCAGAAGCCTTTCTTCTCCTTTGGTAAATTAGTTTGCTAAAGCACTACCACTTCACTCTAATTTGTTTTTCACCTTCAGCAAGTCTCCCAGGAAATTTTAACTAAGAGTCCTTTTACTGGAGTTTGCCGTCTTGAAATACACTGCTTTTAGTTTGAATTCTTTTTCTTCTAATCTAACTTTCAAGAATTTTGTCCTTTTGTGACCAGTCTCAACTACATTACCACTTAATCTTCCCATTCACTCTTCATTCTCTGTTAACTGGAGGCAAATGGGAAGCAGTGCCTATCCACCCTTATTACTCCTCGTGAAAGCTCTTCATCCTGTCTCCCTCTGTATTTATAAAGGATGTTAGCCAGTAACCTATATTATCACTGAGGTATGTGCTCCGGTTTACTCTTCACAAATATATTATTTAATCAATCCTTCTGGTGTTTGAGGGAAATCCCAAAGTGGTAATGTTATTTGGGGTTTGTTTTGTTTTTCTTCTTTAAGTACATGTCCTTTGCAGTCACTTAGCAGTTCTTTCTCCCTTTTGGTCTGAACCTCAAAACAAATGGATTCATCTATGGTCCCTTACTGTTCTTCCTCAACAAGATGTACTACATGAATTTGAGTTCTTCAACCTCCTTCTCTCCTTAGATTGTTATATTATTGCTATCATTGCAAATCGGCTGTATGAGGTAATAATCAGGTGGCTGGTGAATCTCAAATCCAGTCTAACTTATGATTCTTGGTGTTAGTGATGTATAGCTTCTGTTCCACTAGCACTGTTCTGTATTCCTTGTTGGGTATAGGACCATTTGCTTTGGAGGGTGTCCATTTCAACCTCTGTCTGATACTCCTGCATTCCTTTCCAGTTGGTCAACTACTTTTTCACTGCAACTCCTCATGTCTAATGTTACTGATATCCTTTTGTATCACATGGGCTTCTCTGCTTCGCCACTTTCTTTATAGGTCTTCTACCAGCTTCCTAAAGATATGTGCAGGGACTCTTTCATTACTGGTTTCTGTTTTTGGAAGATATAGGTCTCTGTTCCCTGGTTTCAGCACAGAACCTGAGCTCTGAAGAATTTCCCTCCACAGTTGATTTGTGGGCACAACAGCAGTGCCCACAGCTCCTCTGTGTTCAGCCTGCATCCTAAGAGCTGTAGACTGAGAATGATCTGATGACAAAGGTGATTCTGATGCTGTGCTTTTAAAGGGGTGAATTGTGATACTAAACTTCTGTCTAAACTCCCTTCTCCAATCTGTCCCTAAAGTTGCCCTGTTATGAAAGTCAGCAAGCTACTGAAATATTGATTCACAAATATATATGTTTCATTGTGCTTCTGTGATCAGTTTAGTCATAATAGGAAATATAATCATATCACTGGAAATTTATTATATCTGAGAACACACTATCATCCCTCAAAATGATGCAATAAATTTTTTCATGTTGTCTTGTGAAGTTATCCCTTTACAAGATTTCTCCCATTTGCCAACATAACTGATAACTTCTCAAAGACTTTTTCCATGCTGAGCTATATGCAGAGAGATTAGGTAGGTCCCTTTCCATTGTGGTTTTAACACTCTTTGAAAAACTGAAGGGTAGTATTTTTACTGCCTTCAGACTGCAGAGAAGGAACTGAAAGCTATCATTTAGGAGATGAGTGTTCCATTGAGCAGGCTGTTAGATAAAAGAGGAGTTATTTTCAAGCAACTTTGCGGCATTTCTTACACTTTCATTTTCTTTACTCTGATAGCAAAGAAATCTGCAGCAAGCTACTTTGCTCTTTGTCCCATTTATTTTATTGAGTGTATCAATGGAGCAAGGTGTTGTTTATTGAAAGATGTGTAGAAGTTCTTTTGAAAAGCATGCAGTGTTTGTACTGTAATACTAACTGTCTAAACTTGGGTAATATAAAGACAGCAATGTTATACAGTCACACTTCTTGAATAGTAAAATTCTTCAACTCTCCAATTTGATACAACACTTTTTCCTCACATTTTTGGTTTTGACAGTAATAAGTTCCTTAGACTGGACTGCTTTGAAAATTTATTTCTTTAATGCACTTTACTGCTATACTGTGATCAAGGAAGAAGCATAATAGACCCTATTAATGATATTTGGGGTTTTTTTAAGAAAAGCACACTTTGCTGAATATGAATGCCAGTCCAGGGAGCTACTGAAGGATGTGCTGAGTGGTACTTCAGTACCTCCATGGTATGGCTCATGAGGTTATTGTAAGTTAAACCTTTATAACAAATACAGAGTCACCATAGAGTAAAATATTTAGGAAGGTACATGTGTCTTAATATAAGAAAGTAAAAATTAAGAATCAAATTTCTTTGGATGTTGAAATCTAAATCAGGGAATATTTTAAATCTAGGACTCAAATCTTCAGATGAGAGTCAGCTTGTGAAGCTTGTCTTAAAATGGCTCTCACTCTTTTCTGACGGGGCAGTCTGGATTTTCTGATAATATTAAAAAAAGCTTTTTGGGACGAAGAATGTTGGTATTAAGGATTTTGAGGGCAAATTGCTTAATTTTTTTCCAATAAGTTTTTCATTACTTGAATGAACTGGATTGTTACCTAGAAAAGTGCAAACATTAGAGTAATGTCGTTTTATTATTACATCAATAGACTAGTCATCATATACTAAGGAGGTAAAAAAAAAGTTGACTCTTTCATATACAGGGTAAGTACCCTAAGAAGTACATAAAAGAGAAGCTATTGTCTAGCCAGTTTGTGGAACCCAATTTTTAAATTCATTTGTTCTGGTGACACTATCTGATTTTAGCATATCATCAATCAGAATCAGAACAATATTGCAGAAATACCAGACATGCTGAAATAAACAAGTGAGATAATTTTCCTCTGCTTAGCTATGGTAAATGTTCACAGGCTGTGCTTGTTCTGGTTTTTTTATTCTACTTAGAGAGATATGGGTGATAAAGGCAGACTAGGAACAACATGAAGCATTGAGATGCAAAATAATATACAAAGAAAATTAACTGTGATTATTTAGTCTAAGCAATAATGTATCTGAAGGACAAACAAAAGTGAAGTAATTGCATCATAGCACTGGAGTTTCAGGCTATGTATGAAGAAAATACTTTTACACATAAAGATAGTAGAGGCAATATAGTAAATTACCTAAAGATATAGAATCTGCCTTTACGGAAAAGAACAAGAGAAAAACAATTATGTCAATAGTAGCTAAGGTAGCAATGCCTTAGGATTTTAGCTTCTATATTTTTCATGTATCTGTAATCCTGTAATTCTTTAGTGTATAACTCTAGACTTCATATACAGTGCTAGCTACTGTTCTCCCATTTTGGTCAGACAAAACAATTCCTCTCTAGGCCTGAAACTCAAGGACACCTTACTGTCTCAGGTCCCGAGACATGTAAACAGCAGTGAATTGGGGGGAGCAAACTTGAGTAAATTACTTCATTACCTGAAGCTGTAATTGGAGGATTAACCCCTGATATGCAAATGGATCAAATTTATAAAAGTGTTAAAAACCTGTGACCAGTCCTCCATTTTAGGGTCTAGCCCTTGGGTAGGCTTTCCTTGCCCTAAATGTACCTGAAGGCCCTTCAATAAATATACCTGCTTTTTATTCTCTTAATTTTGTCCAGCCTCTGTTTTTAGGTAGTCTGGATAATGCATCAGCACAACTGACTTTGCAACTGTGCAAGAGAATAGTAGTCTTTAGAGAACCTCTCCACTAAGCCCACTGCTCAATTCAAGACATGCTTTATTGTTTCTGAATAGCTACAAATGCTGCCAGAATGGTTACTAAGGCTTGTTTAGGACTTGTTTTTTCTGCTGCCCCAATTAGAGATTAATGTCACAAGAGCTGACACTCTTTTGGTTGTGTCAGGTTCATTGAAAGGTCAAGGTGCAAACATGAAAAGCACAAAACACATAATTGCATTAACACAACTTATTTTGTGCATATGACTGAATGAATTGCAAGGCAATGCAACCCAAATAGTCTTTTTACTTCTCAAAGTCTAGACAATACTGCGTTAATTCAGTGTAGTTCACTGTAATACACAACAAGGATAGGTCTTAAAAATTATTTGTAGAAATTTCTAGAAAAATATCAGAACCTCTTCTGTAGCATTTTAATTAAGTCATATACGTACACAACAAACCAGTGAGGCTGTACAAATTTTTTTTTTCTTACAGGTAAATATTTTTTACAGGTTTATCAACAATGTTAACTACTTCTGTATAGACTATATTTGTTTATTGTCCTCTTATATCAGTTTTTATTTGTTCTTTCTTAAGTCAGGCAATCACTTATTTGAAAAATAAAAGAATAATGTATGAGTAACTTTTCAGCATTACTAAATTATCTTCAAGATTTTGTGCTGCAATTACAACTAGGACTCAAAGACAGGGAAGTGGATTAAATACTGCTGGCCCATGGAGAGCTGGTTTCCACCAGGACCCTGAAGTACTTCATAGAGCTGCTTTCCAGGAGGTCAGTCCCCAGCTTGTGTTGGTGCAGGGGGTTATTCCTTCCTAGGTGCAGGACCCTGCACTTGCCTTTGTTGAATTTCAGAAGATTCCTCTCTGCCCATCATTCCTGCCTGTCGAGGCACTTCTGAGGGGCTACACAGCACTCTGGGGTATTGGCTGCCCCTGCCAGCTTTGTGTCATCAGTGAACTTGCTGAGGAGGTCTCTGCCCCTTCATCCAAGTCATTGAGGAATAGGTTAAACAATTCTGGGCCCAGTATTGGCCCTTGGGGGACACCACTAGTGTCAGGCCTCTGATTAGACTCTGAGGCCACTAACTGTGGCTCTCTGGGATCTGCCATTCAGCCAGGTCTCAATCCACCTCACTGTCCACTCAATCAGTCCACACTTTCGGAGTTTGCCTACAAGGAGGTGGTGACAGACCAAAGTCAAAAGCCTTGCTGAAGTTGAGGTAGACAACACGCACCACTCTCCCCTCATCTCTCCAGGTAGTTGTTTCTTTGTAGAAGAAATTGGACAATTATTTGCCCTTAGTGAATCCATGCTCCTGATCACCTTCTCGTCACCCACATGGATGGAGATGGAGCGTCTCATTTTGGAGACCATCACTTTTCCAGGGATTGAGATGAGGCTGACTGGCCAATAGTTCTTTAAGTCCTTCTTCTTGCTCTTTTTTTTTAAGACTGGGGTACCATTTGTTTTCTTCCAGTTCTTAGGCACCTCTCCTGACTGTCACAACCATTCTAAGATGATTGTGAGCAGCCTCACAATGGTGACATTAAAGGACACATGTATGGTTGAATGAAAAATAGCATAACTCGCCTAATCAGGGAATAAAACCAAAATTTTAAACATGAAATAGGAATTTCATCTTATTATCTTGATAAGTATATATTTTCTATTAATATAGGTATTTTATAATTGAAGAACCAGGTCATGCTCCGCTCTAAAGTAACACATATTTAAAACCGCTCTTTCAAAACCGCTCTAAAGTAACAGATATTCAGAGTATTCTAATTCCAGTTAGTTTGGATAGTAGTCTGATTTTTCTTTTTAACTGTTTTTCATGGAGGTTTTTTTCCCCTTAGTCTGTGTCTCTTTAAACATTGCTGCACTGTACTATGGTAATTTCTTACCCAGCTTTTCCCTGCTATCTACACAGTGTCAGCTATTATTTTCAGCAGATGGATGAAGGCAGGTGTTTCCATCAATCCAGATTTTTGCCATTTCAATGAGTAGCTTGCTATAATTTTACATTTTGGCTATTAAAATTCAGTTATCTTTCCTAATAATCCAGGAAAATGCACTCTGGTTTTGTTACTTATACCACTACCCATTTTGTTTATGCAAGACTTTTGCTGCCTACAGTTTTTCCTTCAATTGTATGTCCATAATCATGTCCAAGTACTATTTTTCTCCAGCTAGAATTGTGTTCCATCTCTGTTTATTAAATCCAGGTTTTTGCATGTGTAAATACAATACAAATAATTTCCTTTGTCATCTCCCTTCCATTTTATCAACAACATAGCTGCTAACATATTTCATCTTCCTAATCATCCCTATCACTGTCCTTTTACATTACTTGCTTTTTCTGCCATCATATCAAATTCAATGTTCTTTTTCCATCTTCAGTATAATTCACCACTGCTGCATTGATTCAATCACCTTTCTTCTGATATTGTACCCTCTTTTTTTTTTTTTCCCTTTGGCATGGCATGTTTGTATGCTTAGATGTTTCATCTGTGCTTTTTCATGCCAGTGCAGCCTTATCATCCACATTCCGTTTCATGTTTAGCTTGTGCTATGATGCCTACAAGGCAACAGATATGGAATGCTTGCCAATTTATAGGAAATTGGATATAGGCACTTTGTTTAAATTCTACTTTTCTATGATTATTATTATTATTTTCCCCCTCCCTGTATTGTGCTTCCTTCTTCAGACTGTGAGCTTTTGGAGACAGAATTTGGGCTTAAGTATATACTCAGAAAAAGCACAGGATATCACACCTAACATCATGACTTTTGAAAACCTTGAATATTATCGATAACAATGGATTTCCTGACCCACCAACTACTTGCTTGTTCTTGCTGTAAAGTACTGGAACACATATCTGGTGTATGTTATTATTAAGGAAAACAGAAAAAACACCATGCCAATTTGAAATATAAAATATTATCTATTCATGTTTTAGTCAATTCAGAATAACCAACACTTCACTTTGCTTTTCACTGTGCTTCTGCATGTAAGTTCATGATCCTCAGGAAAAAGCCTGCATTTTAGTTAGCAGAGTCCTTCACTGCCTTTGAACTGTCCACTTCGTGAGATACATGACAAGTTATTGGAGGATCTGTCAGAACTCTGTTCTCACCTCACCTAATGAGAGTTTTCATTCCTGAACTGGAGCACCACACCTTGCAACTTCTTTTCCCCAGACCAAGGAACTTTCAATTCTATGGTCTTAAGTAGGAATTGCAGGTGTTTTCTCCACTTTCATGTCTTTCATATAGCAATGTTAACCATAGATTTGTAGAATTTTGTAATATTAAAGGTAAGGATTTGGTCTCATGCAAGGAGGTTATTTCAACTAGGTGGAGTGAGTTTGTAATATTTAGCTACTGTCTTCCAAAATATTACTTCTAATGGAAATAGTCCACAGCTTGGCTTCAAAACTGCCCTTTCTGTAGCTTAAAGATCTTCTAAGCCAGTACAGTGAATCCTGTCCTAGGTCTCCGGCTGATGTCATCTATGTGACAGAGGACTGGCTCTGTTGTGTAGACTACTAAGCTTATTCTTGCACACTTCTGGTTTTTCACCAGTTTATATAGAATTCCTTATTATCTTCTTCTTTCTTAGAATGCCATAGTGTTTAAATAATTTTAAAAAAGAAGGAAAAATGAGAGAGTGATAAAAGAAAGCATACCACCACATGTCTCATTAGATAGCAATATGTGTAGTCCAGGAATAGTTGTAGCAGTTTATATTGTAGATAGGCTAAAGCAGATTGTAGTTTTAGGCCACTTCCTGACTTGTTGAGAAGTAGTCATAATTCTAGCATATACTTTCTATTTGTAGTTATCATAAAATATGCTGCTGTAATAGTTTAATGGGCAGAAATAATATAGGCTGTGTAAGTAATACACCCTTGTAGAATTCTCAGCACATTGTGAAGAAATAACTTAATATTTTAAAATATCATCCTGCCTGTTTAAAGAGAGTGTAAATTAACTTTTGGTTTTCTTATATACTTTGCCTGTTTATAAGCAAGTCAAAGCTTGAAAGAGTTCTGAATTGTTGAATACTGAATTGTCAGTATTGTTGTTTACCTCCAAGAATATTTTTGGGGGAGTTCTTGTATGTTCAG
This sequence comes from Orthonyx spaldingii, assembly GCA_013397795.1. Lineage (NCBI taxonomy): Eukaryota > Metazoa > Chordata > Aves > Passeriformes > Orthonychidae > Orthonyx > Orthonyx spaldingii. The sequence goes on along the minus strand of VZTJ01004180.1, from coordinate 638,040 downwards.
ATACAAAGTTATACTCATTAACACATATTTATAGTAAGTATAGTTTAGGACTTCATGGACTTTAATGTAGTGTTCAAAGTCAGTAAAACTCTTCCTTAGATTGCTGCAGTTTTAAGACAAACAACAGCATAAGACAAATGCTTCATTTTCCTATTTTAATAGCTGCTTATTTGAATTTCTGGTTTTAATAACTGAAATGTGATGTACTCTAAGAATAAGATAAAGTATTGATAGTGATGAGTGCTTTTTTTTTTTTTTTTTACAATCTCTAGAAGACATATTTATGGATGTAAAGTTAAGGGATTGTTTTTTGTAGTGTCTTAGGGAAAAGAACAAGGTAAGTGAGGCAGGGTCACTTTTTAGTTAGTTTGTTTCATATTCTTAAACAAGAAAAATGGAAAGCTGTACATGGTATAACAAACAGAATAATAATAAATATTGAATAATAATAAAGAGGAAATAAAGTGATGCAACGACAATTACTCACAACCTAGCACAGACCGATGCCCAGTCTGTCTTCAAGCAGTGGCCACTTTGAAAGACAATCCTTGTTCTCTCTGGCCCTCCAGGCCTCTTCTTTCTCACTTTTACTTGCTGAGCATAATATTACAGGTGTGGAATATGCCTTTGGCCACTTGGGATCATTAGGCTTAGCTGTGTTCTCTCTCAACTCCTTGGCCATCCTCACTCTTCTTATTGAGGGGCAGAGACAGGTAAAAGGCTTGACATTTTGGAAGCACAGTTCAGCAACAGCCAAAGCATTGGTGTGTTATGAGCACTGTTTTAGCCAAAACTCCAAAGCACAATACCGTACCAGCTGCTATGAGGAAAGAAAACCTCCATCCCGGTCGCTCCCAGTACCTGAACATGACATTTACTTTTTTTAAGTACTGGAATAGTTAATTCAAGTCTGTTTTTGCACTTGAATAAAATCAAATCACACCAAGAGGATAATCTGAGTATTAGTTGCCTGGAAGGCCTAAACTTTACAGAGTTTATTTGGGAAATAAGCAGAACGACCTTCCTCTGATTAATATTTTTAATATTCATAACTTTTTAACCAAGTTGTGTTACTTCTGAAAACCCTTGAATTTTTCTCTGTAACAGCATAGTTCAACTCAATGAAATAAGAAACTCTTTTTATTCCAACCCCTGTTTAAACTTGATGGGGAGTAATTGATGAAAAACACATACTGGAAACAATTCTTTGAATGAGGTGATCTTTGTTAATCATGTGGTAGTAGTACATGTCTGACTATTTTCTTTATTTTACTATTCAGCCTTATTTCATGTCAGTCATTACATACTTCAGGAAGTTACTGTCTGGAAGATTATTGCATTTATCAAGCAATTGAGGTTACAGTCACCCTAATCCAGTTTTATAACACCTTTTGTGACTTATGCTCCTCAATGTAGTTTCTGTCTTGTGTTGAATCATGTAATTTTCCTGAAGCTAGAGTGCTTCTGTCTGTGCAGAGTCTGTCTGCATTCAATCTGCTGGACTCTGCTAAAAGGATATCTCTCGGCTGAAGGACTAAAGAATGAGTACTTAGAAATGTTACTAAGAAAAGTGAAAGCCCTTATGAACACAGTGGGTTCTCTCATTACTTTGTTTCTGAGACTCTGACAGTTTAATATATAAATTAACTTCCCAGTGCTGAAAATAAACAGAGAAAATATGATAAGTATCAAAAATAATGAACAAACTGATTTTTGTGCTTTAGGTCACTGTCAGTAACATAAGAACAGTACCTCCATATGAAGTTACTGAAAGTATTTTGAAAATTAATTAATAGCTGTGAGGAACTGTATAACTTCAGTAATAAACACTTATGAGGGCAGAAGTCAAGAAGAAAACTGACTACTGTTTCAAAGCAGAGTTTTAACAGAGTACAGTAAATGAGGAGCAAAGAGAGTAATGAGGTAAAAGCAAAATAGTGAGTAGCTGCTGACTGAGGTTAGTGCCAACCTCGTGTGAAATTATCTGAGATCCAGGAGGGTAAATATCACATATAAAAATAGAATTTTGTCCTAAATGTACTTACAAGATAGAGTAGATGGAAGTTTCCTAGGCAACTTTAATTTCAGCGTTTTTAGTTTTCTGTTTTTACTTTACATTTTTGTATATTTAGTGTTTATTTTTCCCTTCCTCTTTTTCCCTCCTTCCCCATTTTTATTGTGAATATATTTTGTATGTATTGCTTACAACATTCCACAGAAGCACATAAAACAAAATATTGAATTTGCCTTTTCAGATAGAACACGTTTATATCCAAATCAATAAATCAGTACCTAATCCTCGCTGAGTATTTATTCACTGCTAAAAACTATAGCATGCTTGTTGTATTTTCTCACGTTATCCTTTCCTATTAAAAATTTATATTTTATTATTATAGGATTGGTCAGATTGAGACTTAATTTTTGTTAATGCAGATTGCACATTCCATAACAAACTCTAATTTCTTCATCTTATTTCCTTTTCAAAAACAGGCATCACTGTTTCATATTGCACTTTTTGTTAGCCTACAAAAACATGATGTTTTCTACATGAAAATAATTGTACAAACATTATTTGTTTTAAGATAAATACTTTATCATATATCATCTCTTTCTTAAGAAACATTATTTGACAATTCAGCTATAGTAGTCGAGGACTGTTACCCAGCTGTTTACCCAGTAGGTAGAGGTTACTTTCTTCACAGTTCAGCCAGCAGAGCAAAATTGCAACTTCTCATTGTTCCAGTACACTAGAGTCAACAATGTTTTCGAAGTATGTAATTAGCAATTAGATTAAATTTACTTATTTTGCATTTAAGTGAATCAAGCTGAATTCCACTAGCTGTAGAGTGAAGAATTATTTTTCTATCAGGAATATAGTAACAAGATTCTAGGGATAAAAAACCGTGCAAAACCATTCTATTGCTGTGCAAAATGATTTTGTGTTGTGAGTATCAGGCATGTTTCATTATTTTTTCCTGTAACAGTGCAGCTGAATCCTTATTATGCCACTTTTCTATGCTTATATTTTATTGAACATTGAATTATGTGGTTTACTTGTTTCATCCAGACTTTTGCAATGGCACCCTTCCTATTTCTATTCTGCTGAATAAACACGAGCAATCAAAAATAGCATTTTTGAAGTTGTTCATCAGCAACATGTTCTTAATAGTGATGAGCAACCACTAAAAAACATTTTCTTTCTTCTTACATGATATTTTCTCATGTATTTTAATTCCTGGGAAAGGCAAAAACAGTGGATTCAAGATATAACAGTGAATAAATTGCTTTACCAAATGTTATCTATATAGAGAGAGAAAATTAACTAGTTTTTTTACCAAGCAATTGTAAAGTTCAGGGTCTAGTTTCACCTCTACACAGGGAATAATGATGATCTGCAGTTGTACCCTGGCATTAGGTGCAGCCAAGAAATAATGTATTCAGGTTACTATCAGGTTGCACAGTTAAATACCTCAGTCCTAGGTGAGACTCTGGCTATAAGTGCCCATCTACCTCCTGCCCAACATCATGAGAACTGGGAACAGTGGGACAGCACTCATTGTTTTTAGGGGCTAAGCCAATTACTGTCTTCTTTTTAGCTTGTTCTGGATAAGATTATTTCCTAAAGTGAATATATATATATATTATTGGTTGTAGGATGGAATGGGAAATTTGAGAGTCACTAAAAAAGGAATACGTCTTGAAGGAATATCTGAATTTCTACTTCCATTATATGTGAAAGAAATCCATTCCCGAAAGGTAGGTGTTTTTCATCTTTATTTCTTAATTTGCAGGTAATATAAATTGATCTCTTCAGCCTCAAACTACAAAGTTTAATTCTTACACCTCCTAGATTAGCAATCAGTAGAGGTTTGCTTTGAGAATACCTTAACAGTGAAAGCTTCCTTCATGTCAAAAATGATTTTTTTTTTTTCTGAAACCATGCTTGTCTCTTAAAAGAAATGTTTTATCCTAAAGAAAGGAGATTCAAAGCATGTTTATTTTATACTTCAAGTGACCTCAGCACTGGGAATGGAACATTTGACTCTCATTTGATGTGAAGTCCAGAAAAACAAGAATGGTGATAAGTGCAAAATGCAGTAAAATAAGGAATGGTTTTGTTCTTTCTGTCACTAGTTATCATGATTTCTTTTTCTTTTTATTTCTTTTTTTTTTCATTTTAATTTTTTTGGGGTTTATTTTACTCATTAGGTAGAGGAAATCCTGCTATACTGTGTAATGTCTCTAGGATTTAATTTTTCAAAGCAAATCCTTTTTAATGTTGTTTAAATGTAACTATCATATAACATCAGGTTATTACAGAGGAAAAAAGAAAACCAAGAAATTTTGTACTGAGAAATTCAGTGTACTTCATTTTAACTCCTTTGTTTTGGTTCAGTTATGCTGTTTATATTAACATTGTCAATGAATTAAAAAAGAAATTGAAATACTGGAAAAAATCTTCTTTTTACCATGCAAGTGATTACCTATGATCAGAGACGAATGTTACATAGATTTTCAGTCAATCATCTGCAAAGAATTTTAATGTGCATACTTTAACATTTGACAGGAATCACAAGTATATTGACTCTAAATGCCTTTGTGGAAAATTTTGCCTGTTGAAATCTGTCTTCTATGTATATAAGAAAAGTCTTGAGTACATTCATAAATGAGATCATGACAGTTTCCCATTTCTCTTAATTAGTTCACTCTTGTGTTAATAAATCCTTGGGGTAGTCTCTTCATCCTCTTTTTTTGTAAAGCTAAGATCTTTCAATATTTAATAGAGTAGCACTGTTGTCCTAGGTAATGAAAACTTTTACAATGTTTAAGTAACCTTGCAGGGAGCATACTTTTAATTCAGGGCTGCAGAACATTAGTCATGATGTGTGCGTTTTCCCCCTTTTTTTTTTTTTTTTTTTTGTGAGTGGACGGTGTGTATTATTGTTCCATGTCCTGTTACTGTACATGAGAGTTATGATTTGGAGTATTTTCTTGCCCAGTGCTTCATATTGCAGGACATTGGTTCTGTTAAAGAGAAGATGGAAACTTTTGTTTCAAGTGATAGTAATGAGACATGAGTAGGATCCGAATTTCATTTAGCTGCTAATAAATCTCAGAAAAAAAATGCACACAAGTGTAATTATGACAAAGGAAAGAGATGCAGAATCTACTAGATGCCTAACATAAGGTCCCACTAGTCCTGTGAGGCTCATGAAAAAGCTACACTTGTCAGGAAATATTCTCAAACCAGCAGAAAATAGAGTTGATCATTAACTGGACAAAATAATTCAAGTAAAATATTTTTGGTGTTCCAGGTCTACTTATATCTATTAACTTTAAGGCACTTCTCACCTAGATAAAAAAGTGGTATTTACACAAGATTTATTCTCATCTTGCAGCACTTGTGAACTAGGTTCACTTTCCAGTCTTCTGCCAACTTCTCAATAGTTGCTGTGCTAAAGTTCAGTAACTTCTCTATGCAAATATGAATGCCATGAGGGAACGATGAAAGAAACCTCTGGAGCTGTTTTCAGCTTAGCAGTAGGGTTTTGTAATGTCTCTGCAGCGTTTTGTACAACTGTATGGCATCTGCATGTGACATTAACTGTTTTGGCTCTTACAGAAGTGACCACAGTGTGGTAGAAATCTAAAAGTAAGCTAGGTTTTCTGACCTCTCATCATAGTCAGTCAGAGACCTAGTCAATACTAGGATTCTGAGCAGCTATCCTGCTCACCAACTATTAGTGTTTACTTTGGGTAATACGGATGGGAATGCTTTTGTCTGCCTTTTCCATGGAAGTAATAATGATTTAAGTTTGATGTATACTGGAGTTAAAATGAAACTCAACAACTCATTGCTTATTTTCTAGAAGGAGAGTTAGTTCATTAAGCCAATTTACTCATTTCCTCTATAAAAGAACACATCCATTAAAGTGACATTGTTTGATTAACTCTTGAGAGGACTTGTAATGTATTGAGTAGTAACCTTGCAGGACAGGTATATTTTCTCTGCACTGCAGAACATGGTTTGTGGAATGGCTTCCGAGGGACTTCCATGTAGGGCTTTCAGCTCAGGAGGTCAGGCCTTCACTGTTCTCCCCTCACAGCACAGAGTAGAGTGAGGTGGGAAGGCCAGTGTTGTTACAGCAGCGGGTGTGCTGTGCTATGGCTAAGAGGCATGACTGGAATTCTTGCATGCTTGCTGGTGCTATCTTTTAGTAAGCTGGATCTGAAGGTGATAAAAATGTTCATTGAGAGGGTAGCATTCACCTCTGATTCTGGTAGTGAATTACTGCTGATAAGAGTACCCAGCAGTCTGTTGAGTAGGTAGGCTAAGCTGAGCTCTCTGCTGCTGCAATTTAAGTGTGAGAGTGGCTAGATTTGCTAGTGTAAAGCTCATATATGCTTACTGATGACCACTTGCCTGCTGCATACCTGTATGCCCAAAGATCATTTATGCAGTGTTAAATGCAGACCTTTAACTGCCTTTATCAAGAGAAAGGTATTGAGCTTTGTATATAGGTTGAAATACTGCCTTCTATCTTGTGATTGCTTCGTTGAAACCCCGAATATTCAAAGAAAATGCTGAAATACTTAGATTTAAGTTAGTTGGAAAACAAATGTATGTGAATTCTTAAAAACAAAAGAAAATTTCTAGTGATATTTTCTTCTGACAGTATAAAATTTTCTTTCCAAAAGTAGTAATGAAAAATCCTGATCTTGACTAAAATGAATATTTTCTTTTCTGTAGAAGGTGTGTAAATGAGAAGGCTACTCAGAGTGTCAGAAATAAGGACAACCTTCAGTCCAGGATCAGAAGCAAAATCAGGTTTATTAACAACAAAAATTGTCTGAAAAAAGAAAAAGAAAAACCGGGTTACCAAGATTGGAGATCCGTGTTACCAAATTACCAAGATTGGTATATGCCCCAGTAGCAGAGGACTACAGTGTTGGAGCTGAGCTATAGGTGGAAAATAGAGGCCTTCCTCCAACACCGGGCTTTCCCCAGGCTAGTCCACAGAGAAAATGGCGGCTCCTGTGCTGAGACAGGGCTTTTTATGGCCTGCTAACCCCGCCCAGGAATGCCCCTGCCTGCCCCCTGTCCAGCCCCCATGGCCCTTGACAATTGGTGGGTTTAAATGGTGAAGTCACTCCTGCTCACCAATGGCTGAGCCGTTGTCTAGGGGTTAGTTTTCTGGCGGGAAGGAGACTCATTAGTATTCAAGGTTGCCATGGAGTCCAGTGACAGAGGAACAGTGAGGTGCTATTTTTAGAAACTGGCAGTTAGGAATCTCAGTTAACTGGGGAGCCCCAGACGCCTTTTCCAAAGTAAAAACACATTTAAAACATACATTTAACACCTTAAATCAGCACAAAAACACATCTTCCAACCAAAGAGAACACTGGTATACAGGGAAAGTACAAAACAATTATCATTCTCAACTTATTCAAAGGGAGAGCCAAAAAGCGTAACTTAAATCATTGTTACGGAATTGGGAACAACTGGGGAAAACATTACAACAAATACAACCTTTAATATCTATTCCTCTTAACAACTAAACCTTTCAATAATTAACTGGGAACTTTGAGTAACTTTTATTAACATTATAATGAGGGCTTGAAGAAGCAAAAGTCAACTGCCTAATTTTGTTTATGACAAGAGTATGCTGTTTCCCTAGCCCTACTCCTCTTGCTTTGCCCTTTTTACCCTGTCCAGTTAGTGGTGTCCGCAGAACTGTGGTTCCTACCCCCAATTCTATGTTTACGCAGAGAAGAAACTTCTGTATTTTCATCAAATAGCTTCACTGCACTTCAGAATTTAAAATGATGCATCAAAACCTGAGCAGAAAAGGGCTCAATTGATCCTGAATTGGCATTTTTATATCCCTGAAACCAGGACATGTGTTCTCTATGAAATTAATTTTATGGAGAATTACATTTTGACTATGAATGGTCTAGCTGTATACTTTTGATCAAATTGCTAGTCTGAAACCAGTAAGTTTCATCAAGACCATGTTATATTTCCCACGTTTATATCAATTGCATTGATATGAAGCAAAATTCATTCTTTATAGTGTATCATTAATGAGATGTATGAAATCAAATAAGACATAATGAAACATCCTGAATTATTTCAATATTTCAGTTCTCCTGAATTAAATTTTTTTATTATTATGCTACTGCATCCATACTACTGCACTAATGACTGGAAACAATCAAGGTACAGTCTTATTAGCTTATCATATAACAATGAAAGTGGTTTGTGGTGTTTTCTTTTCTTGAGAATGTATTCCTGGGTTTATTAATCTTTTTCATTTGCACATACAGGTCTTAAGGGCTGAAAAAAATCCAGTTTTCTCTTTGTTAAATTTTTTCCATTACATAAAAAGAAGTAACCCATTGTCCCTTAAAGTAGAGGGGATTACTTTGGGCTTTTTACCCCAATTCATAAGATTAAAAATGTACTCTCTGAAACTGGCATGTTTTCCAGAGATATCCTTAGAGAACACAAAATTTAATAATTGAGTTAAAAATCTTTAAGAAAATGTCAAGAAAGCAAGAAATTATGAATATATATATTAATTTCTAACGGAACACGGGAAACTCCGAAAACTCTCTATATGTTGTATTTTATATGTGATACTATATGAATTAAGAAATTGTAGGTGGGGTTCAAAGCAGGACTTCTTTCAGGTATTTTTTTTCTTCAGATTTTTACTCAAGAGACTGAATATCCTTGTAAGTATTTAGAGATCTTTTTTTCACATTGTTTTATTTCCAAACCTGGATCACTCTTGACAAAAGCAAATCTACAATATATTTCTTTAATCCCTGTTTCTCTGAGTGCATATAATCATCAAAAGAGAATTAACCTTTGCCAATTTCAGCCAGATCATTGCATATATCTAGGTTTATGTTTGGGCCTTAGGTGTCTCTGCTAGAACCTCTAATTCTTTTTCTGAGGCAATGTCTTTGTTGAGCTTCTCTCTCTGATCGAGTTATAAAGATGAAGCATAGAGATCACATCAAAAGCCTTTATGAAGCTGAGGAAGAACATACACTCCTCTTGTGCATTGAGACAGTCTTCTCTTTTTGGAAGACCACAAATCAGGTGCTCCTTGCTTTTGTTAACGTCATGCTTCTTTGTCCCAACTGCCTTCTTTTCATGTCTACATTGCAATGATTTTCAGGGGCATCTCTCACATAATCTTGCTAGGAACTGACGTGAGACTGGGCTGCAGTTTCCAACTTCTTACCTCTTTGCAAGATGCTCATACTCTCTTGTAAGGGCCTACAAGGATGGGGGTTTTGTTGATTTTGGGTTTGGGTAGGAGGAGAATATTCCCCCACTTTCCACTCAGACATTTCTCCCCCAACATTTCAAGGCCAGATTTGCTATAGCTACTCTCTTTTCTGCTCTGTGAGATACCGCACTGCCATGCAGTCAAACTAGTTCAAGAATCATGCAGTCCTATCACTACTGAGACATATAGGTATCAGAGAAACTCCATTTAGGAGATGTCACTGCACACTTTTTTGTAATATCAAAAAAAATCACAAAAGTATTTAAGAATCTGCCACCATTGCACAGGATGAAATGCAATACTTGTTTCCGTAGCTGCATGTCACAATCCACTCAGATAAAAATTGAAATGCTTCCCAGTTCATTTTTCTGATACCTGCTCTTCAAGCCTTGCCCTTTGGGATCACTCACCTGTCACTAAAGATAAAGTCATTATTATGGCATTGTCCTGGTTTTGATAACTAGGACAGTCATAAAGGACTCCTTAAGTCATTTTGGCTCTCGACACGATGTCATTCCAATAGTGTCACTTTTATTGGTATGAACAAGATATAAGGTTTTCTTAATCACAAGCTTTGCCAAAGGACAAGTCATTCCTATATTTGTTGGTGGTCTCTGGAGGGACTACCACTCTGAAATTGAGTTGGCTTTGCTCACTCTTTGCTGACAGCTGATAAGAACTTCCATGATTCATGATTTTGTCCTTGATTTGCTGTACTTCAGTGGAATCTGTCTGGGGATCATCCAGTTGAACAACTTATCTTTTGAATGCGTTGTTTTTTTCATGTCAACCTCTACTCCTGTTTTTATTGGTGTGACTTATGCTCAGTCAAGGAGGATCTCTGCTTTTTACACTAAAAAATCTGAGTTACTATTACCCAAGCCTTTTTCTTTGGTTGATTATGGTTCATGAATAAAGTCATGAGAGAGACCTATATCCACCCAATTTTATACCAGCCTGAGGAACTGAATTTGATTTGGAAACACACCTTCAGAGAGATATGGGAAAGTTACTGAAGTTGGAACTGGTTTTCTGGGGGTTGGTTGTTGCTGTTTTTGGCATCAATTGGATTTACAGTTTTCCAAGTACTTCCTTCATGTAATAGATCTGTGTTCTGCTGGGGAAAATTTCAATGAAACCACGTGACATCTCAGTTTGATGTTCATAATGTTTTGTATCTGATTCTCATGTAAGGTATATTTAGATTGAGCTGTTTTAACTGTATGGGCATCTTAGACTGAGGAATGACCTTTCATTTCCTGAACAACTTTGAAATAATTTAATTCCAGTTTGCACAAGCTAAGCAATTAAAGAAACCCTGTATGTTTAAAAAAAAAGTTGTTAATATTTCCATAGGAAATCTTAACCAACACAATAAAGTAAATGCAGATGACTTGGAAGTGACTTGAAAAGGGGAATAATCTCTGTCTTTGTCTCTTCGTGCATGAATTGGCTTATGTTTCTTCTTGGAGAACATTCATGCTTTGCATCCTTTAGGAACACAATTTTATAATCCTTAGGAACACCTTAATTTTTGCTCCTCTGTATAAACCTTGGGATTACGAGTGCACAGGTAAAACTAAGAGGGGAAAATGGGAGTTGTTGTGGGGGGAAAACATCCACAGAAGCCATTAAGCACAAATACTGATAGTTTTTTAGCCCTGACTTGAGGGCTGCTGAGATAATTTTAAATGTATTTCTTACCAGTTGGGCAGTGCAATATCCTCACTTTTAGACCTTTGGTAGGCAAAGACATATTAACAAAAAAAAAATTGTAAACGTGATGTGTCTTAAGCTAGAATGAGGTACTTCGTACCCAAAGACTCAGTGTATTAAAAGCTAAGAATATTAATGTAATAAAATTATAAGTCTAATGATGTTGGAAGTTGTCAGAATGGATTTCTGAAGTAGAGATCATGCCTGCCCAAGCTGGCTGTCTTCTACAACAAAGTGTCATGCTTGGTGGATGAGGACAACTAATACTGTTAATCTTGCCTTTAGTCTCCCATCACATATTCTTAGACAAATTGATGATGTACAGTCTAAAAGAACAGTGAGGTGGCCTGAAAACAGGCTAAACTGCTGCGTTCCAAGGGTTGTGACCAGTGGAGGCCAGTTTCTTGTGGTGCAGTCGTGGGGTCAGTACTGAGGACAGTGTTATTTAATTTCTTCATTAATGACATGGACAATCACAATGCAGTCTCAGCAAGACTGCATATGATACATAACTAGGAGGACGAGTGTACAAACAGGTAATTTTTAGAAGCAAAAGAGAACAAGAAAAATAATGAAAGCATTGCAGTTTTAACTGTTCAAATTTTTATTTATTCCCAAGTAATTAGTAATAACACTCTTTTTTCTTTTCCTGTTTCATATCAAATGAATCTCAAAAGTGTGGAGGGTAATGATTAAATAACAACTTCAAAGATAACAGTTTGAAAATGAATATAAGAATGATTCTAAAACAGAAGTTGGTGTCCTAAAGTTTGAAAGTGTAAATTCCAGAAATGCAAGTTAACTTACAAAATTAATTTTATCCATTATATATAGAAAAATTTATTTTTTGTCTTGAAATAAAACAGAATTGTTACAATCTTCTTTTACTTTGTCAGTTTTGCTTTCAGAATACTTTTTTCTTGTATATTTCTCACTTTAAAAACATTTGTAATGAAATCATGTGAAGTAGTCAAGTCATTCATAATCTACAAAAATAAATATCAATAAAATTCCCCAAATTCCCCAGACCTAAACACTGCTTCCTACAGATCAGAGGTGAGAACCTCTGAACCAATTTTTGTTTTTATGACATCTGTGACAGTTACAGAAGCTTAATTCCAGAGTTTCATGAGATAGTTTAGAAAAAATAATTCTACCTATTTATATAATCTGTCAGATCTGTATTGTGTTAGAACAAGGTTTGTTGGGTGGAGGATTTTCCTATTAGTATTCTCAATATTTCTCTACTCTATCAAGAAGAATTAAAGTTCCTGAGCAAGGAAAGAAAATTGCCTTCTAACTGTTAAGAAATACTCTACATTTTGGGACACTGCACACAGTATTGTGTCTAACATCATAATAGAGAAAATTAATGAATATTTTAAAGTTTATGATGAAAAAAACAATGAATCTCATCTCGACTAGCTGGAGTGAAATTCAAAGGATAAGTTATAGCATAATCATCACAACGGTGTCTTATTAGGACACCATTGCTCTCTTAAAGGGAGAAATTGCTTGTTCCTTCACAGCTTCTGATAGTCACTACAAACAAATATAATAAGGATTTCGCTTAAAATACTGTCCCTCTCCCATTTGAAATGAGCTTTGTATTTTCTTGCTTTCAAAAGAACTAAGTTGAATTTTACTGCTTCATAATAAGCAACAGTTTTTCTATGAAGACATATATGTGCCTGCTTGGTCAGTCTTAAGAGCTGGAGTGTTTTATTCCAGATAGCAAGCATGCTTTTTGATTTTGTACTTTACAGCATTTGTTGTCATAAGAAATATGTCATTCTATAACCTCTAGTTTCAGAAACAACTTTCTCCAGCAATGAAATCTGCTTTGAAAATACCTTTACAGAGTAACTTTTGGGGTTTTTTACCAATCCCTGAAGGAGTTTCCTGTCCATCTGGTGCTGTGACTTAAACTTCCATATCTTATATTGTTCTGAAATTCCTCCCTCAGTGACTAAAACTTTATGGTTTCTTGTATGGTCAGATCAATTTCTGAGGAAACCTGCTGAACTTCCATCAGTTTTAGGAAGCAATATGGCCACAGCATTACCTGTAATGGGGAAGTATCAAGTTAAAATAAGGTAGAGAACATAAAGAGATGCAAGAAGTTGTACAAACATTGTAATGAAATAGTACAAATTACTAAAAGATTTTAGAATAAAAAATATCCTTTTTCTCTTTCCCTTTTTAGTCAGTGCAAGAAATATATCAGTTATATTTTTTTTTTTTTTGCTTATAGATCTTCAATACATGGTTAATTCAATTCATCTTTAAAAACAGGCACGTAGAACAATCATTCTCCTTTTTAGATGCAAAATAAGTACCACATTTCATCATCTTATGGATTATATTCTTGAATGTTTGTGAACGTTACTACTCCAAAGCAGTTGGAAATTTATTATTTGAAGAAATGAAATGGAAGCATTGATTATACCATAAAAAGAACTATGTTTTGACTGGCCTCTATCCAAGAGTGATAAGTAATGCTAACATTAGTTGAAAGCCTTGTTGGCTTGAAGAGCATCCTCAGGAAATAATTGCACAAAGCCAAACAATTTATATTCTTTTCATTACCAAGTGTAAGATGAGTGACTTCCTTTAATCTCAAGCTATGTTAAAATTTCAAATGAAAAAATTACCTAACTTTCCACCTTTAACAAGTTTTATGAAGTTAATTTTTAAAACTCAGTTTTGATTAGACTGTTAATTCACCAAAATGTGATATTTTTTAAAAAGGCTTAGAATTGAATTTCAAGAAATTTCTTTAAGGTGATAACTGTGTAGGTTTTTCAAGGCTAAATCTCCAAACTGTATGATGACCTCATATTAAAGAAGGAAAGCCTTAAAACAGCAAACTAGTGCATTGCTCTGTGGTGTATTATTTGTGTCTCATAGACACAAAGTAAGGGAAAGATTTTTTTTTGTTGTTAGAAATTCAGTATGAAATAAACACTAGCAAGAACTTGAAACTCTAGATGGTGAAATCCATGGGTGAGATTAGGACAAAGAAAACTCACAAGTAGAAATCTTATGATGGAAGCAGCTGAATAAGTTAGCATCCTGTACTGGAATTGGTAATTATGGTTTCAGCATTATGATTGTACAATAACAGCTGGGAATTTACAGTAAAGTTGGCTCTTGGGCTTCAGCCAGAGGCTCATTTGTATCTTTTGCTGAATCTAAATCGGTTGTTCTGCAAAGGAAGTAACTATAGTTCACAAAGTTTGTTAATTTAGAGTGGCAGTCTGTCATGCATAATTCTACAACAGTTACTACAGTACGTAGTCTTGATGAACTCTTTGCAAGTCTAAGTGGTAATTGCAGTAGTTGGCTAAAGGTTGATGCTGAATTTTCTTTTGGTCTGAAGTTGAAATTATTTTTAAAAATACACTGTCATACATAATTCTGAGTAGTAGAAGTGAAATCTCTATTGATGCTAAACTTGGCACTCCAGTGGTGATTTACATGAAAGAAGCTACAATCATTTTTAGTAGAAAGGCAAATTGAAGTTTACAGTAAGAATATAGAATGACTAGAATTTTTTTTTTCACTTGCTAGATCAGTATATAAATTGCAAGGTTTGGACAAAGTTGACTTTTGCCTCTGACTTTCTCCATTGGCATCCAACAGATTAGAATTTTCCCATAAATCTGTAGTCTCTATTTCTGAGTATAGTACAGAATCCCAGAGGGAAAGTGCTCCATACTTGTGTTGTTTTTTTGATAAAGTACAGGCATTTTGGAATGTCAATTAGCTCTCCTGACAATCTGAGCCAAAATGCTGCCACAGAAAATGCAGAAAGTAGATTGGCTTTTTGCAGGAGAAACTACTTTACATTTTACAAGCAGCAAATTAGTAGTAAAAATATTATTATGACTATTTAGGACAAGGATACTACTGAATGTTCTTTTAAGGTGCAGGTGCTGCTTCTCTTATAAAATATTCGCTACTAGAATGCAGTTGTTTTTTGAAACAGTGTGGATCATATTGAATAATATACTAATTTTTGAGTAGCTTCATTGGTTGTTCAGCATGAATAAGGACAATAACATTTTCTTATTCTGAAAGTGGGGAAAATTATACATTAGCGTAATAATTGGTGAGACTCATATTGCTCAGGTAAGGTGTTGGATTTACCTGAAAGAACCAATGCAAGAATGAAGTAGTTTATCTTTTATAAATGGTGGTGGTTGAATACTCGTGGAAAAATACAGTCAGGTTTATGGAAAAGACAGGTATGTTGTGGCAATGGAAGGGAATAATCCTTATACTTCACTGTGGGACTTACTGTTCCTTTAGGTTAGGACACAGGACAAAGAGTTAATGGCTCTAAACAGAAAGAGGGTAGATTTAGATCATATATTAGAAAGAAGTTCTTTACTGTGAGGGTGGTGAGGCACTGGAACAGGTTGCCCAGAGAAGTTGTAGATGCCCCAGCCCTGGAAGTATTCACGGCCAGGTTGGATGGGACTTTGAGCAACCTGGTCTAGTGAAAGGTGTTCCTGCTCATGGGAGTTGGAAACCAGATGATATTTAAGGTCCCTTCTGCCATAAACTATTTGATGATTCTTTGACTTTTATTTCCTCAATTTTTTCTCCTATTAGGTGAAAAAGAATATCTTGAGATGTTTCTAAAGTTGTCACACACAAACCACAGAAATTATTAGCTGAAATATTGTCAGTAGTGTATGCAAGGAGTCAGGGTTATATTCTCCCAATTGAAGACCACATTTTTTTCTTAACTCCATATATTGCTCTTTGCATTTTAAAGCATTTATCAATTTCTCTTTGGAGTTAGAAGAGCATTAAAAACACTGTTTTTAAGTAAGAATAGAATTGGTGTTAGGATTTATGTATTTATGGCTATTCTGTACCTTTCTAAGGTTTGCAGGTGTTTATTGGTCTGAATTTTTATCTGTGGATTTCAGCAATTAGATGTAATTGCCAATCAAAATATGGGAAGAACCATCTGATGAGCATGGCACAGATGCTTTATGTGTGATTCTAGTAGTATAAATCAGTATTTATGAGACATTCTACAAAGAAACCTGTTGCATGTGTGTATTTTTGTAAGAGTAACAGGCATAAATCTGGTTTTGACCTTGAGTTTGGCATTCAGAAAATGGTGTCTACGTACATCTGTATTATTCAATCTCTCCACCCAGTTCCCAGTTCAGAAACTATGTATTTCACACATGTTCCTGAATCTTACTGCAATGAGAAACAGGTGGGCACCAATTAGCCATTTTTCCCCCAGGTATCTCAGTTGCTACATAGGAACCACCTAAGCACACAGAGGCTACAGCTATCTGGTGTGAATGACTGTTGAGCTCAGATTACAAAGTGTGCTGCATAATTGAAAAGGAGTTGCAGATGCAACCAGCATAATATAACATTCCTGCTAAATTCCCTTGCATTGAATAAACTGAGTTCAGACTTGGAACACAAGCAAGTAGAGTAAATAAACATAATTTAAACCTTAACTGTAGATACTAGAATGTAACACACTCTTCAGCTTTAGGCTAAAATGACACCCCTGCCCAGGCAAAAGAGTCCAAAGACTTTCAGTTTTCCTAACACAGTAATGAAATTCTTTATGAGGTACATAGAGACACTTGCTTCACACCATCTGAGAAATTCTATGTGAATTTCAGTGTGAATTGACGAGACACATTTAATTGCATGTTTGGGTCAAATTCCACTTCATGGACAAAATTTTGTTGTTTAATCGCTTATCTCTTAAAACAACCTACTCTTAGATCAAATAATTAAAAATATTAAGCCTAGGAGTGTTTCCCTTAATTGTAGAAAAGCCCATAGACACTTTTATGATTATTTTGATGTTCTGAAGATTTTTGATTGTGATTGTTCTTGAATAGCAATTTAATAATAATTTTAAAATTTGAAAAAAACCCAACATTTTAATTACTCAGGGCTTTTTTAATAGACCAGTTTAACATTTGTTCTTGAAGACAAATTGCAGGTGAAGGACTTACTTTCCAATTGCTGGGAGTAGTCCCTCAGAATTTCATCTCGTAGTCCTTTTCAAATGGGATTCTAGCTCTGTAAAACAGAATCTCCTCTGATCCATATAATAATATTTATCATTTTAGTTTTCATCAAAAGAACACTTCTGTAATGCCTGTCCCAATCCTCTCCAAATACTGTCCTTTGGCATGTGTTATGGCTTGGTCTTGTAGCATGCAGACTGGATTTCCTTCTGCAAAGCTAAACTTGAATATGCAGAAGTATAACCTCAAAAATCACAAATAGTATTAATGCTGTTTCCTAATGCTATGTCCTCAGCACTGCAAGTTTCATTGTAAAAGTATGTTGTAATTGGACCGTACTGCTGTAGGTATAACCAATTTCTCTCTTCTGCTAATCAAGCTATTATCTTTTTTTTCTTCCCTTCCTTAAAATGAAGCCAAGGGCCTTGCTCTTTTGTAAGCCTGCCTGGGGGTTTAAGCAGAAGGCTTAATTAATGTTCTCAGCTGTGATCTAGAAAATGCACTTTCCCACAGACAATTTGGATAGATCCTGATGATTCAAGTAAAGTAAAACTGAGAAATCTCTAAAGGCTGAAAGTTCCAAGTCAGAAATGTAACTGAGAAATCATTATCCTGAGAATGAACAAAACCCTTTTTCTTTTAGATTTTACCTTTAGAAGTACATTAGTGTCTTAAATATCTTAATTATATTAGACCTTGAATATCTCGTCTTCTCGCTTTTGATCCTATTGTGCTTTCCTGTACAAATAAGAAGCTGTTTTAACTAAGTTTTGATGGGCAAGGAATCTTTATAGAATTAGAATCCACATTTCTCCATGCATATGCATATGGTTTCTCAGAAATTTCACAAGTACCTCTGCAGTTCATCTTTTCCTTGCTAAAAGATTTAATCTTTTTACTTTGTTTTGATTTCTTTATTCAGTCACTTTTGAATCTTCAAGTATCTAGTGTATGTTTAGGAAATGTGTTTAAAAATTTATTTTACAAATCACTGTAATGTCTTAGGATCACAGTGTCTTGAGAATTTGTTTTATGTGCCTACTTACATGTTTATTAGGCCTCTAGCTTTACTCAGTCTTCTTTCTGTATCTTGGAATAATCTTTGGTGATTCAATGTTTTACTTCTTTGCTTTACTTTTTTTACAAAAACAAATGCCATTCTAAACTGGTTGTGATATTTTCAAAATAATGAATAAAAATGTGTTATTAAAAAACCAAATCACTTTTGTAGAAAGCTGGGAAACTGAACAACTGTCTGCTTCACTTTTTATATGTTTTGGTTTTCCACTTCTTTAACACAAGAATGAAGGCTAAATACTCTTTAACAGTAAATAATTTAACGTTTTTTAGACTGAAATAAGCCTTTAAAGATAAAAAATGTCTACAAAGAATGTCTTGCCCTCCAGTACGTCCGTGTTTCATACTGTTTTTGAGACCAGAAGACACCCATTTCTAGGTAATACATGAATGTTTAGAATTTAGTTTTATTACCTTTATGCCTTTTGTGTTTTGTATGATGATGGAAGTACAAAGGTTACGAGAAGCAGAACTAGGATCATATTTATTTCTAAAGGTCCATAACTCTCTCCAGCATTTCAGATTATGGTCTCTGCACCTCAATTTCTTGTCTGCAAAACAGGGCTAACAGCAAATCCCTATCTCACAGAAGGTCATCAGCTACATACTTTAAATGATTGTGTGTGCTGTTGCACAATGTAAGCAAACGAGAACATTAGGAAATAGGGGTATTAATAAAAAGTATAGAAGTATTCTTATTTGCATGGAGTATTCTATATCAAGCATACTGAGATCACCCATTAATATTCAGTGCCCTCTGTTATTAATACAAATATTGTTTCCTGCCTTGAAGATCATGCTTGTAGGCATCATTCTAAGATCATCCTTCTCTTATAATTTATTTCCTTTGTGTTTTGAGACTGATGAGCTATAAATTGCTCATGAGATATAATGGGTTTTCTAATCAGAAGCTGTAAAGAGTAGAGCCTGGCATTATTTTATTGCTTTGCTAAACAGTTTTACTAATGAGGCTACTAATACAATGTCCCCATTGAAAGATGAAACTGATGATGATATTTCTCCTGATTGGGAAAGAAGGATAAGCAGTTTTATTGTGAATAGTTTCTAGCAAATATCTGAGCAAAAACTAGCAAAAACTGTTGAGATGTTTTGGAGGCAGAACCACTAACACTAGAAATATGAAAGTAAGCAGTAGCTCTGTCAAAGTAAGATGGAAAACTAGGAAAGATTTAATTCATCCTTCTTCCTCAAATATTTCCTTCTAAAATAATGCAAGTAAGCTCTGACTCTCAGAAAATGTATTTATAGCATCATAATATCATATTTCTTACAAAAATGCATTAGAAATGCAGCATCACATGCCATAACACTTTCACAGGACTTGCTCTTTTTTCTTTGAAAAGTAAATAAAGTTTGATCGTAAAGACAGTGTGCGAAATGTACCATGTTCTGAGGAACTGAAGGTGTTGCTGACTTTCTGGAGCCAGGCACCCTATGACTTGTCTTTCTCTATGAAATGTTTTGTTTAGTTTTGGTTTGTTTTTTCTCTATCCTCCATGAGAATGAATCACTATCCCCTGCAAGAATTAATCTAAATATTTCTGATTCTCTTGTGCATGTACTTCTGCATGTGTGCAATATGGCAGAAAGTGATCCTCATCACAAACATAGAGTTGTACAAGATTAATATTCAAGTCTTTGATCTTGGTCAAGATGACTTATGACAAGAGAACTGTGGTCTCCAAGGTGATGCTTTTTTTATTTTTCTGGTTTTGATTTTTAAAAAATTTCCATTTCAAAAACTTATCTCGTTTTATGTAACAATTCATAACCAGTTTGATTCCCGCCACCTCTCGAATTTCCAGAACATGTGAGGAAGACCTACCTGGTTCTCACGCATTTAAAGCATGGCAAGAACTTTCCCAACCAGTTTGGATGGCTGAGAAATAATGATTACAGTGTTAAAACTTTGACTGGCTTGCCTGGCAATGGATGCATGGTGCCAGGTTAGGAAAAATTTATGTACACTGAAAAAGATTTTGAGTTTTATTTTGCCTTTTGTGATTGTAGAAGTTGACTAATATTGCTTTCAGATGTAGCTTCATGTCTTGGTTTGAACTATAAAGAAATGTGTTAAATAAGTTAGTCTCTTTTCCTCTCATTCTTTAGAGGAATGTGGAGTGCAGAATGGACCACCACCATTAGAATTTTTTTTAATGCTGGAAAATGTTCATGTTTTTTTGAAAATGATCCAATTTTTAGTGCAGGTATGCATATTGCTCCTTAGCCAGAAGAGAAGGTAGGGTCTGAGAAATTATCTCTTCCCATTATTCTTCTCAGCAAAAAGCAAAATTTATTGGCATGCAGGCCAATGTGACTGAAATAACAGCTGTGCCATTTCCATCAGATACAATGTTGGACACAAAATTTCCAATATCATTTATATTTTAAAATGTGACTCATTCCATACCAGAAGTATGTCTGATTCCTCAGAGTGCATGCAGCATAAGTGAAATGAAATTGTCAATCTAAATTTATTTATACATTTGTGAGTTACTTTTGTGCTTCAGGTTAGGAAGCTAAGTGGGTACTTCACAGAAAAAATCACAGATTTGCCGTAACAGTTAATATGATAAGTTGAGATATTTAATTATAAGTGTGTCATTTTTTCCATGAAAAAATAATTGTATGCACTGTGTCTTATCTCTTCCAACAGCCAGAGTACTGAGTGGTCATTTCTCATAATTCAGGTATCTCTCACTCCTACTGTCCTCTTGCATAAATTGTATTTTTTCAGAAGCTCCTGCCTTTACAGTCTTCCAGGAAATTCTAGTAATTGTTCATTGTCTCCCTTACCTACCCCATTAGGACACACTGAAAAGGCAATTAGTAGAAAAGGAAATCACATGCTAACCTTGAGAGATTAGTTTTACACCAGCTGAGAGCCACTAATTGAATTGAAATAGCCCAGCAAATGGACCTAATTTGAATAGCAATGGCTTATAAAACGTGTACCAAGCCTGAGGTGTTACCTTCAGTGGGGCAGATAAGTACATTGAAAATCTTGTGAAATAAAGATATGCTTTTTTTTTCTAATTTGGCTAAAATAACTAATCATGCTTTTATTAAAATCTCTGGGAGCTTGATTTGACTTGAACAAAATAAGGATTCAGTTTAAATATATAAAATGAAAATATTTCACTGCTGTTCAGTACCACTACGAATCCTGACATATATAAGTATTATCATTTCCAGACTTTAGAGAAGTACATTTGTGCCTACTGTTTCATTTTGTTAGCAAGATCAGTTGAATTTTCTAACTTATAAGAACTTGCAGAAGTTAACTGTGACTATGTTTGCATGCCCAAGTAGAAAGGAATTAGAAAATATTATTTCAAGTTTATCTTCAAAGTATTTGATTTTTATTCAGTGGTATCTGGTTTTCAGTTTGCAATGAAAAATAGAAAAATATTGAAAAAAACTCAAACCAAAAACCAAACCATCCTGGTATTCAAGAGGAATTTGTGGAGGGTTTTTTTTGTTTGTTTATGGGGCTGTATTTGGTTTTGGAAGTAGTGGTACATAGCTAAAGCATTATTTTTTTTTACATTTGCTAACTCATTTCTCATGGATTTTAGAATAAGGAAGCCTCTGTGGAGGCCAAAAGAAATAATGGATAAGACTCAGATTTTGGCCAACATACAAAGGCTACTAAATTTTGACCTAACCCCATAAAAGATCAGGATTGTTTCTTCATTTCATTTTGTAAGTAAAAACAGATAATTTTCTCTAAATATAAGACTAGGTTAAATTAATTTTTAAATTAATTAGTTTTAAATTAAATAAATTATTTTTTAAAAGCTATTTTTAGACTTAAGATATCACATTGGAGATGCCCAAAAAAATGGCATGCCCTTGAGCAGAACAATCACCACTTTAGTTTATCCTAGTAATTGATTTGCTGTTCTAGGTTTTTTTCTCTGAAATTGTTCAGGGAAATGGGTCACAGAAGTGTGTGAGATATTTATTATGCTCCTTCAGCATTCCCAGTTTCTGTCACTTAATGACTGATTCAGACTTTGTAAAATGAAGATTTAGGTAGCTTGTTTTCTTCTTTTCTTGCAGCCATATCTATTGTAGCAGTAGGTGTTCTGCTTCCTTGTGATAAACTCTAATCCTTTCTTAAACTATGTAGACTGCTGTACACCTCTATTAAGTATCTCAGGTCAATTATTTGTTTTGTAAGCCCCTTCCCAAAAAACACTTGAAAGGTTCTTCCCACACACACACAGACACACATATCCTCCCCTCCCCAAAAAAAAGAAAACCAAGCCACACAACAACTTAATAGTTTAAAATCTGTTGACCTTGTGCTTTCTTAACTATCTCATGTTAGTGTATTAGAACAGAAGGGAAAGGGAAGCCATAGATTTATTTATACATGATATGTAGTTAAGTCCTGATTATGTTTCCACTTCCATCAACAACAAAAACAGTCTCTCTAATTTAGCTCCCGTGAGAAAGAGGTACTTTCACATCACTGGTCTAATTTTAAAATGCTTTTAGTCGATGTCGTTACTTAAAAATCTTTAAAATGGGATTCGTCTATAAGTTGGGTTTTTAGCAAAACTTTGACACAGTTCAAACAATGCAATGCAGAAGTCATGTATTAAATCTGAAGTCTACAGAAAGTAATACCAACATTTTAAATTGTCAATTATTATTTCTGTTGATGACTTATTTTAAATAAATGCTTCTGTTGATGCATTCCAGATGTCTCTATGAGTGGAGGCTAAAAATTCAGCTATCAGATAGCTGAGAACTCCAATATCCAATGCTTTGACAATCTCTATGATGTAACTGATTTATTTAGAAAAAGGTTTAAAAATTGAAAAGCTGAAAGTCCACTGTTGCTTCAAAATGTTTTATATTCATCAGCCTAATATTTTAAAAGATCAGTTGGTGTGGTTTTAATTTATATTTTTATATTTAATTCCACAAAGTTAATTCTTAACTTGAAAATAAGCTGCAATGAAATTTCACCTGCTGCACTAAAGTGCAATTGTAACCAGGAGCCTTTGCCTAATGCTATAAGTTCATCTGCGTCACTATAGAAGTTTTTAGTAACAACTTCTAAATCGTGCAGCTACTATGGAAAACAAGTTTATCGTTGGTGATTGCCTGTGGCCATGACTTTCAAAGGGAATTTTCAGCCTTTTTTATTGTCGAATCAATATCAGTATTGCAGTTAATAGGCATACTAATTGATATTTAAGACTGAGAGATCTGAGATCTGGTGTTGTTCAGCCTGGAGAAAAAAAGGCTCAAGGGAGACCTTATTGCATCTTTTCAATATTAAAGGGGGCTTATAAGAAAGATGGGAACAAACATTTTAGTAGGGCCTGTAATAATAGCACAAGGGGTTTTAAAACAAAGAAGGTAGATTAAGAGTAGATATAAGGAAGAAATCTTTTTACAAGGAGTGTGATGAAACATTGCAACAGATTACCCAGAGAGGTTTTAGATGGCTCTCAATTTTGGTTCTTTCTCTCATGATAATTCTTGGTGGTTTATCACTGCTTATAAATCGACAGCATGTGAATAAATTAATAAGACAAACAACTTCCTTGCCAGATGCAAGGTAGTGGATTTGCCTTAAAAAAAAAAAAAAGTTAGAAAATCTGAACCTAGCCGGTCTTTCAGACCCCATTATCTTTCCTCAATCTGGTTTATATCAGTTTTGGTTTCAGTCTTTTTGCCTCTTTCCTTTCTTGTGTCTAAAAAATATAGATTTCTCAGAAAGAGTAAAAGGCCATATAAATATCTGTTGCATATTCCCCACTAGATATGTAATTGCATCAAATACCTGTATAAGGTTTTTGGCAAACACAAAGATTATGTAATTTGGCTTGGATTTCATATATTTAAAATAGCAGGGTATCTTTAAATAAGGATAGTGCATTTTTGTTATTCTAATTCTACAATATCTTTTGAAAAAGATATATAAGACATAATCCTGTGCTTTATATCTGCACTGAAAATATATAGTAGGTACAAATGGGTTGGAGCTATTTTAGTACACCACTGATTTTGATAACCTGTAAAGATCTGGTTGCTAAGTACTGATTTAGAGATGCTCTTATTTACTCAATTTTCCTGTTTAGATTTGCTGCCAGGACTAATTTGGCATGGTTTTATCCATGGACTTTTACTTCAGAAATGTCTCTCTATTTATACCATACTGAAATTTATGCGAAAAATTGCATAGTAGTTTGCCTTAGGGTATAGAAATTTCCATGCCACTGGATGATTGTACGTAGAAGTTTCCTTTGGCACTTCTTGGCGATGCACTTAGTGAGAGCAGTAATGTATTTCCACAGTCAGTGTGTAGAACTATTTGGTTTGAAGCAAGACTGTAGCCTGCAGAAAGAAAGGAACTAAGGGACAAAGGTATTTTGAAAAATCAAGGAAGAATTGATTTACACTTCAGGTTAGTCAAACTGTTTCCTTGTTCTTGAGTGGTGTAGTGGTTTGAGTTCGTTCACCTGAGTTTTTTGGCTAAACGCCAGTACACTTACCAGATTTTATTTAATTTTGCTGTGAGATAAGGATTAGGAATAGGTAAAGCAGGTTCAAACTTTAAAGAATATAAAGAAAGTTTATTAACAGACCTAAAAGGAAGGAAAAAAAAATTAAGAACCAGAACAAAACTGTCAGAACACTTTTGCTCTTCCCACCTCTCCATTTTTTCAATGACAATACAAAAAACAACACTTTGACTTTCAGTCAGTTTACTGCTTCTAATTTAGTCTTTCTTCAGTTCATTTAGGGAGAGGAGTTTTCTCCTGCTTTACCATGTTGACTTCTCCACAAGAAATACAGTTCTTATGGTTTTCAGCCTCACAACTAGCAGCCGCCCAGGAGAAAAAGAACTCTGCTTGTTGTGGAACGTCCCTCCCACACCAGTAGCTTTCCCACTGCTACTAC
>VZTJ01004180.1:569266-606619 GCA_013397795.1 Orthonyx spaldingii | reverse complement strand
AACCCCGGAGCTGCAGCAGGGGTACGGCAGGGCTGGGCAGGGCATGGCAGCCCGACTCCCAAGTCACGGCCGGCAGGGGCTGGCTCCGGAAGAGGCAAGCAGGCAGCAGGAGCCAGGAAAACTCCACAGTGGTGACAAGGAACAGTGGTGACAGGCAGCTTCCCTCTCTTCTGAATGCCGAGAGGCAAAGAGCCAGAGCTACTGCTCCCCTTGCCTTTTCCCAGCCCAGCTGTCCCGAGATCTCTGCCTCC
Organism: Orthonyx spaldingii; assembly: GCA_013397795.1. Classification (NCBI taxonomy): domain Eukaryota; kingdom Metazoa; phylum Chordata; class Aves; order Passeriformes; family Orthonychidae; genus Orthonyx; species Orthonyx spaldingii. The sequence continues at coordinate 606,368 of VZTJ01004180.1, read as the reverse complement.
TTCAAGAGGGAATGTCCAAATAAGGGAATAGCTACTTACAAGTTTTTTTACCCGACTGGTCTTTCTATTGTTTTCCCTAAGCACCCAGTCATTGTGGTGTCTTAGCAACGTATGGGCAAAAATTCTCTAAGAGAAACAAAAAGAAGGATTCCAAACTCCAACAACACTTCCATGTGCCCTTGTTGGAATGACTCTTAAAGGTAACATAGATGTGGCCAAAAAGGCTATGGAAGCAGTTGCCAGAAATTCTTTGATTTTTCCTGGTTTCATTTAAATCCATGTATGTGTGCCTATAGCCTTATTCAGCCTGCCATTTTTCTGAAACGCCAGACTCCTCTGTTTTAAACACAAATATTTATTCTATCTTGTAATTGCAGTTTTATGTAAAAAAATATTTCCTCATTTTAGGTGGCAGAAAAGTATAGACAGTACCGATATATCATTGCCACATACAGATACTGAAAAGCCATTTTGTAGTAAGCAGAGACCATCAGAAATAATCTGAACAGTGAACCCTGTGTATACACAAGGTCACTGTATCTGAAGCAGCATAAAGAAACTTAACTGTAGCACTTGTCTTTCTACAACTATTATTAGCTATTTATGCCTCCTAGAATTGTTGTGCAATACTTGAACACAAAAGAATCTTTGGTTAGTAAAGCATCTGCATCAGAAAGTCAACTAGTGACTGACTGATGTGTGTGCCTTTATTCCCTAAAAACAACAAAGAAAAGCCAGTGTTTCTTCTTCCATTTCCAGAGATAATGAAATACATTGTGATATAATCTATGTCAAAGAACTGAATGAAAGGCTTTCAAAAACATTTTTCGCTATTAGCAGTATACCACTTGTGACTGGACTTGTCATTCAAACCATCTAAAACTGAAAATTAAATTAAACTTTAGCAATCCATTGTAATTAACACTAAGTGATTACTTACATTTTCTGGAGGGGAACCTCAAAATTAATCACACTGTGCAGAACTTGATTTTACTTTTAAATTCTGTGAAATTTCCATTGAGTTTATAATTTTCCTACAACACTTGAAGAAAGTTTATCCCTAATTCAATCAGTCCTCTCACTCAGGGCTTTAGAAGAGCCTACAGATATCATGAATCCCTGGTATTATGGTAGAATTGAATAACTCCAAATGAATCTATATTAATAAAAGAGAACTAGTAGACGTATTATACAATACATTAGGGAAAAGAAGATATGACACAATAAGAGATACATTTCAACTTTAAAAGGTTGCTGTGGTATTTATTTCATCTTCTTATAAAATTAAAGCAAAGGCTGAAACTGTTGATGGAAGACAGTTATACAGAAGAAGGTAAATTGCCCACACTGATAAATATCAATCCTCGTCTCATGTAGAAATCTGTTTGAAAATCATCTCAGATTCAGCCTGTTGCATTAATATCTACTAAAATCTGTGTTAGGTCCTGACAAAACTGGGAATGGATTATTTTGAGTGTAGCACCTCAGATAGTGAAAAAACATGAAAATTATGTATGAAAGGTGTAAAGCATGGGGAAACAAAAAACTTCAATCTTCTGTGTAAAGAAACAGAAAGCAAAAAAAAAAAAAAATCTGGGAAATATGTTGTGGATAGCATTTGAGATTCCATAGTCTGTTCTGTCTCTCTTGCTGTGAACTTCATCAGATGCATGAATTCATTTTTTCTTTCTTTACCCTCAATTAGAATAACATTTCTAAAGTGTTAATATTGAAATGGGAGTATTGAACATTGTTTTAAAAACTGAATGATCTAGACAAAATCATCTTAGACAATAAATCATTTTTGGCTAAGTAAAAGGGAACTTCCAAGACCATGAAGCATTTTACTATTGAAGTTCTCTGGCAAGATTTCTGTCTACCTCATAGGAATTGGTAGCTTAGTCTCATGAAAGAATGATTAAGGGTGTAAAAATGGATAGATTATTTGACATTTGTAGACTTTTTAGAGCCCCTGTGGAAAAGGTGCTAAGTTGTATAAATCATATGCTTTCTCTAGAGTCAAATTGGGAAGAAATTCCATGGGAATCTGGAACAAATTTGAGAACCTGTCCTTGAAACGTGCAATGCAACCTTGCAGCTCAGCTTGGCAGGACAAAAAGATGATAGTGAAATGTATTGTGGGACTCAGAGTGCTTCCCAGGTCTCGGGTTTTGGTCTTCTCTGTTCTTGACTTCACCCTGGCATGAAAGTCAGATGAGCTGCATCTGTCCTTCCTTGCCCTTCAGCAGTAGGAAATCCAGTTGCCTGAGCAAGAGACGAAGTGGTTGCTTTTAATGATTCCTTGGAAAGGGACCAGGGCTATGAGGCCTGCCAGGCAGAGCACCCACCTTATTGTGTACACATGACATAAAAAGGACTTGTACTTCCAGAGGAATGCAAGTCTAAAACCTGTAACTCTGTCTCTGACTGCTTGTTGAGGAATTAGCTAGGGCATTTAAAAGGAGCATCATAGCAAAGCAACACGGGAGAAAATTATGTGGAAGAGAGTTTTATTAATTTGTTTTTTATTTTTACTGCTTGGAATTTTATATGTGAAAATTTGTTTCTATTTTTTTGCAGAATGCTATTTTGAAAATACAGCCTTCCTGATTTTGAAAGGGATACTCAATGTTTTTTATCAATTTGGCATGTAAAAAATATATTCAGATAAAGATAATGAAACAATGTCTCCTTCCTGATTTTGTATTAAAATGAAGCTAGTATAGAACTCTATCCATGTGACACAGTGGGAGATTTTAACAGTCTCCATTTCCCTTTATTTAAATTTGTACTAGTGTTCTTCTATTGCTATAATTCCTCTTGTATAACTTATGAGACATAAAAATATGGATGATAATATAGGTTATGGCTACATGTTTCCTTGCCTTTTGCATTCTCTTACAAAATTTTTGCCTGAGCTTTTCACACTATAAACTACACAGACGCTGACTCAGGGTAGATTTTTTCCCAACTAGAATTCTTCCTTTTCCCTCAGGATCTTTGACACTTCAGAAGTGCTGACCTAGAAAGAGTACACTGTTAAAATACTGTTTTATGCTAGAGTCTCAAAAAAGAAACTGATAGATGACTAGCATTCACAGCCTTTAGCTGACGTAGGTCTATTTGCTGATGGGTGTGCAGGAAAAAAAAAAGATGAAATTCAAGCTCAGGAAATTGGGAAATGCAACTGTGTTTCGTCATGGCTTTTGTAATTTTATTAGTTTAAAAAAAATCCACTAGCTAATATTAGTATGATGAAGTAAAACTAATTCTGGTGTGATTTTCCCCTCTTTGATGTATAGTTCTACTTTTTTTGGGGTTTATTATTATAGAAAGATGACAGCATTGAATTTCATAATCATTAGCACTATTAATCAGAGAATGACAGAATATGCTGAGTTGGAAGGGACCCACAAGGATCATTGAGTCCAACACCTGACCCTACACAGGACTGTCCTCAAGATCCATACCATGTGCCCAAAAGTATTTTCCAAACACTTCTGTCAGGCTTGGTGCTGTGATCACTTCCCTGGGGGGCCTGCTCCAGTGCCCAAACACCCTCTGGGTGAAGAACCTTTTTCTGATATCCAACCTAAACCTCCCCTGACACAACTTCAGGAAATTCCCACTTGTTCTGTCACTGGTCACCACAAAGAAGAGATCAGTGCCTGTCCCTCCTCCTCAAGAGAAAGTTGCAGACTGCAATGTCTTCCCTGAGTCTCCTCTTCTTCAGGCTGAACAGACCAAGTGACCCCAGCTGCTCTTCACATGGCTTCCGCTCAAGGCACTTCACTACCCTTGTGGTCCTCATTTGGACCCACTCCAATGGCTTAGTGTCTTTCTTATATTGTGGCACCCAAAACTGCACACAGGACTCGAGGTGAGGCCACCTCAGTGCAGAGCAGCACAGCACGATCCCCTCCCTTGCCTAGCTGGCGATGCTGTGCCTGATGGACCCCAGGACAGGATTGGCCCTTCTGGCTGCCAGGGCACTGCTGTCTCATGTTCAACCTGCTATTGACCAGGACCCCCAGGTCTCTTTTCACAGTCTGTCTGTACATCCAGGATTGCTCCATCCCAGGTGCAGAATCCTGTCTCTGCCGAACTCCATATGGTTGGTGACTGCCCAGTCCTCTAATGTGTTGGCGTCTCTCTGCCATACCTCTCTCAAGTCAACAGCTTCTCCCAGTTTTGTATCATCTGCAAACTTGCTCAGTATCCCTTCCAGTCCTACATCAAGTCATTTATGAAGACGTTGAAGAGCACGGAGCCATAGGAGGATGATCTGCCATGCAAACTGCTGTGCCACGCTCTTACCGATGTGCCACACCCCTGTTTGCCTGCTCCTGTTTGCTTTGCTCCGGGTTGCTTACACATCATAGAGGCATTTAAATCTCCCTTGGTTGTTCGTAGCGCTGGCCATCTTTACCTAGTTGGCTACCAAGGGTCATGATGAGGCCCTTGAGCCTTGGAGAGTCCTTGTACTGCTCCATCTCACCCCTGATCTTTCCTTTATTCATGGTGGTTTGAGCTTCACCAACTGAAATATAAATTCAGAAAGTGTTTGATCAAATTTGATTTTTGATTAAATTATTGAACAAGAGAAATTAAGAGAAAATAGTTTTTTCTAGGTATTGGAGTATGTCATGTAGATTTATTGCCAAATTATTAGAGGAATCAAACAATTGTCAAGATACATGCATGATTATACATTCATTATTTCATTCAAAAGTCTCCCGGTGCAAGTTGATTCATCCCTTATATCATTTATATATACAAGAATATCTTCCATTACTTGCTGAAAAATTACCACCCTGGGTTAAAGGTTAAGAAATTCTATATATAATATAAATATAGCATTTTCAGAGGATGAAAATTTAATCATTCCGATTTTCTTATGTAAAGGTTATAGGTTAGCACAAATACATCTAAAATTAGCTGACTTTTTTTTTTTAATTGACATTTAATCAGATAATATTTTCTTATATTGTTGAAATAATACACTTAACCTTCCTCCTCCACCCCCATGGCATTGACAAACACAAGAGCAGGAATGATTAAAGGAAAAAAATTGAAATACTGCATTGAAATACTGCATAAGTTAGCTAGGATTCTTTTAAAAAAATTTCTTTTGCCAGTGATGGCAAACCAGTTCTTCCAAAGAGATGTTTCATAATTTTTTTACAGGGAAGAATATTTAACAGTAGAGTGAGAATTAGTTACAAAACTTGATTCAAAATAACTTTCCACTTTTTTAGCTGGCAATCTTCTGTACTCAGGTTGCCAATCATCTGCGTAATCCCCATAGCAAAATGGATAAAGTAAAAACAAATGTCCTCTTCAGGGAAGGAATCATCACACAGTCAGTTACCAGTTAAGGGCATTTGCAAACATATTAGAGTCCCAGGGGACCCAGTTTGACTGACGGGACAGTTTGTCATATAAAGAATATGCTGCAGTTTAGACAGCACCAAAGTCATTGCAGCTCATTAGTTAAAATTTATTTTTGAGCAAATTTTTTTTAGAGTCTATAAGGACTTAACTAAAAATATCAACCCTATATAAAAGGAAGGAATTATCACTGGGTTAAATTAATGTTGTGTGTTTTTATCAGAAGGGAAATGAAATCCCTTCTAATAAATTCTTTTTGGTCTCTTCAACTTTAAATACTTACTGTCTGAAGCTGGTTTAAATCCTTAATGAATGTGACAACGAATGCATGGTCACATTCTGCAAAAGCTCATATGTAGTTTCTCTCACTTGGCCATAAATCGTTTGGACAGAAATTATGTAAATATTGGAAGACTACAGCACAGTTACACACTAGGTCCTTTGGCAGAGAAATATGTCTCTATGCTCAAACATAGTTTAAGGAGTCTCTGCTCTTTGCTACTCCTAGTTAGTTAACCCTATCCTCTACTGCAGAACTTCCCTCTTACTTCTATCAGTTCAATGGTTTTAGTTGGGCTGTGTTTTTAAATTGTCTTAATAAACAATCTAAATTCTACTTTTTGCTATTATCTGTTTGTCTTTGGTAAGCCAGTTAATTTGAGTGATGGGATGAATGCTTTTTCTTAGACTTGAAGGAAAAGATAACACAAAATGCTGTACTGAGAGAAGGTAAACCACTATTTCTTTCATTATTCTTATTTGGTCTGGAGGAATCTGAAAATTCAGTCTTGCATCATTGAAAGCAGTGCAAGGAGATGTTCAGTATACATTTTTAATTATTTTTAAACTTTTGAGGACTTCTTCAATCTTTATTATTATCTCTATAGCACCTTCCTTTAAGTATACGTTGTCCTTAAAATTCTGAAGAATGACTGATCATTTGCATCAGAATCTTTGTTGAAAGGAGTCACTAAGCCACTTCCCTATATCAAATATTCTATTAAAGTTTGTTACTCACAGGCAAGATTTTGTCTGAGAAAACTTGGTATAATTAGCTCTGAAAATATAGATCAGCAGATAGATGTGTTTGTTTGTTTTAACTCCTAAAAGGAGATTAACAAAATTAAACCTGAGTATATGACAAACTAGTAAATTATTTTCATTGCCACTTAGAATCAAATAGAAAGATATACTGCTTTAATTATAGTACTAAGAGTATGAATTGTATAAATTTTAATATTTATTAAAATGTTAATTGGTAGACTGAACAATATCTTTGCTTGGTTCTATATAAACTAAGTTCTTATGACAAATTTTCTTAATTTTATTTGAACTGCAGGACTGAGTTTAAGGGTAAAATATTTAAAGTCACAGTGGTTTTAAATGTGCATAAAGCTCCAGAATCCTGGAAGGACTGACTAAATTCAAGGAAGAAAGAAATTATTAGACAGATTTCTTACGGTCCTTAAGAATTTCCTTAAAAAGTTCACTGTTAATTTTTAAAAAAATTATTATAGAAGTGTGGCATATACAGGTTTTGGAGTACATTTGGACAACTTTGACATAATTTTCATATATTTAAACACTTTGACAGTTCTAAACTAAAGGTTTTAGGCTTTACAGGAACTATTCTATAAGATGTACTAACCAACTTTAAATTTTGATCATTACCTTTGTTCAAAAGTCAGAGCTGAAAACACAGATCAGAACTTTTCTCACTGCCTCTTAGGATAAATGTGGGGAAAACCAAATTAAAATCTAAAGTTTCACTGAAAATAACTAAGGTACACTGGAAATATTTTAAAGATGTTTTAATAAGTTTATAGAATAATACTAATAAGATTACAATGGAAAGTTAATATAATGGTTTGTACTGACAATTACTGTAAAATTCTTATACAGAATTACCTGGTACTTTTTGATCTCTTTACATTTAGGAGAGCTTGACTAACTGCCTGAAGCACAGCATAAAATATTAAAACTACTATTGTGCCAGTAATGAAGGAAAAAAAGCAGAAAGCATTCTTAATTTTTTGGTATGCCATGTGCACTGCTTTGCTTATGCAGAAGCATGAGAAATACTCAAGCACTAATGCAAGTCAGAATGAGATCCTTTTGGCAGTTAAACACTGTTCCTAAGGAAATACAACCATTTCTAATTTCTCATATTCCTCTGTGATCTTGAATTTAAAAGGAATTGAGTCTTTATGACTCCACTGATTAATTCTGCAGGTTGCAGAAGTGACCCAGGTCCATGACATTTCTCATGTTGTTTCAATCTAAATGTTATCTGTGTAGAACTGCAGTCATGGAACTGTAGTTTGTGTAGTCTTTGTCAGTGGAGAGAAGTTTTCTTCAGTATTTTAAAATCTGCAGTGAAAAGTGTTTGGTGTGGAAAAATTACCCAGTTACTGAAACAAAAATAAATTCTGAATAGCTACAGAGTTGAAGTGAAAGTCAGATTGTTAATTATATCCTTTGGAAAAGATCTGTGTTATTAAAAGGTGGCAATTATCTCAATGGCAAAATTGACAATTGTGCAGTTCCTACTGGAAAAATAATATGCTTCCCTGAAGGGACATGTGCCATGTCCTTCCCTGAACCATAATCCTTTCCACAGAATTTTATTTCTTCAATTTTGACCTTCAGAACAGGTGTGGTGACTTGTTTTAATCTGTGATTGGCAAGTCTCAAAGCAGATTTCCTAACAGAAAGGCAATTTATTGAACCAACAAGATATGTCCTACAACAAAGGTGGGGATGAATATCTCCTTTCCAAGGATAAGTTTTAGAGGAGACGTGAAACAAATTCTGAGCTCACATATTGGCCAAGTTTGTGTCATACTAATGTCAAAGCTACTTACTAAATGTTTGGCAAGGTTAAAGAATATTGAACAGCAAAACCTGAGATAATACTTTTCAAGGTCACTTTCTAGATGTTGATATGTCAGGATTAAGGGTGAATCTGTGATATATAGGAGATATTTGCGGTTTTTAATCTTAAAATACTCTCTTCTACTTGTTGTGTTCAAGATAATGTAGCATTTTCTATTGATTCTTCAAACCCTATGGTAATAAAAAATACATACTTTGTTAAAAAATAGTAAGATTAAGGTCTTTTCGTGGTTCTGCCTGGAGGATTGGAAAGCAAAGACTATCCTGACTTACTTATTAGCTGTTTGCATACCTATTCAAAAATTGAGGATGTTGTACCAACAAAATAGGTGTGAAACGTGTTCATTCCTTTTTATATCACCAATGTTTGCTAATGGAGAATTTTATGGTTCTCTTTCAGTATAAGAAAACCACACTCTGATCTCTCAGGTGGGAAGGGAAGTTGCCAGCCAATGTCATTTCCCCAGTGAAATTCAGAGCAGCCCTAATCATAGAATCGGGAACGGTGTGTAGTAAAGAAAGGAGGCAAAAGAGGTTTTATAGTGCATTATCGCCTAGGGAAGCTTAAAGATCAAGAAGAGAAAATGATAAGGAATAATGAGACGGATCCTTTCTTATGAGAAGATAGGAGATATCTGGAATGCAAGTACCAGTGGTCCTGAAAAGAAGACTGTGACTGTCTGCAGGGAGTATGGAAAGGTGTAAGTCATGATTCTGTAAATTATACAGTTAAAAGTTAGCTTCTGTTCTTTTAAATCCAGATGATATAGAAAGTTATCTGAGTCTTCTAGCTGGACAGTCAAAATTGAATTTTCTCAATAACACCACAGAAGTCACTTTCATTAAAAAAATGCTATACAGACAAGTTTGGACTGAATTTCTTGCTTAGGAGCTGGTAAAACAGATGTTGAGACCTTTGCAATAATGGTGAGGTTCTCAGTCCTGACACCTTAAAGATCATCTAGATCCAACCCCTATGCCATGGGCAGGGGCACCTTCCACTAAACCAGGTTGCTCAAAGCCCCATTCAACCTGACCTTGAACAATTCCAGGGATGGGTCATCTACAACTTGTCTGGGCAACCTGTACCAGTGCTTCACTGTTCACAGTAAAGAATTTCTTTCTTAATATCTAATCTAAAATTAGTCTCTCTCGGTTTGAAGCTATTCCCCGTTATCCTATCCGTATGTGCTCTTGTAAGAAGTCCCTCTCTATCTTTCTTGTAGGCTCTCTTCAGGTACTGAAGGCTGCAACTAAGTCACCCCAAAACCTTCTGTTCTCCAGGCTGAACAACTGCAATTCTCTCAGCCTTTCCTCATAGGAGAGGTGCTTCACCCTCTAATCGTCTTGGTGGCCTCCTCTTGAGTCATTCCAAGAGGTCCATGTCCTTACTCTGCTGGGACCCCAGAGCTGGATGCAGTGTTCCAGGTGGGGTCTCACCAGAGCAGAGCAGAGGGGCAGAATCCCCTACCTTGCCCTCCTGCCCACACTGCTCTGGATGCAGCCCGGGACACGTTTGGCTTTCTGGGCTGTAAGTGCACATGGCTGGGTCATGTCCAGCCTCTTACTCACCAGCACCCCCAAGTCCCTCTTGGCAGGGCTACTTTTGGTCTGTACCTGGCCTGTGTTGATACCTGGAGATTATGCTGACCCAGGTGCAGCACCTTGCACTTGGTCTTGTTAAGTTGCATGAGATTTCCCTGGGTCCCCTTTTGGAGCATGTCCAGGTCCCTCTGGATGGCATCCCATCCTCCAGACCATCAACCACATTACTCAGCTTGGGGTCATCTGCAAATTTGCTGAGGCTGCACTCAATCCCTTCGTCATTGGTGAAGACATTAAACAGTGCTGGTCCCAATACAGACCCCAGAAGGACACAACTTATCACTGATGTCCATCAGGAGCTGTTGACCGTGACCCTTTGGATGTGATCATCCAACCGATTCCTTATGCACTGAACAGTCTATCCATCAAATCCATCTTTTTCCAATTTAGAAAGATGTTGTGAGGGACCATGTCAAAGGCTTTACAGAATTCCAGATAAATGACATCTGTGGCCCTTCCCTCGTCACTCTTGACCCTTGTAATCACTCCATCAGAGAAGGCCACTAGTTTGGTCAAGCAGAAGTTGCCCTTTGTGAAGCTGTGCGGGTTGTATCTCATCACCTCTCTGATCTCCATGAGCCTTAGCAGAGCTTCTAGGAGGATCTGTTCCATGATCTTCTCAGGCACAGATGTCAGGCTGACAGGTCAGTAGTTCCCAGGGTTCTCTTTTCAAAAATGGGTACATTTCACTTTTTGCAATCACCTTTGACTTCACCTGACTGCCGTGACTTTTTAAATATCATTGAGAGTGGTTTGGAACTACATAAACCACTTTCCTCAGGACTTCTCAGCCTTTTCCTCATCCATTGTTACCAGTTTTCCACAATCTTTAATTGTGGAAATTAAAGATTTCCACATCTTTAATTTCCACCTTCTTCAAGCTTCCTTTTCTGGTTAGAAACAAAAAGTCAGTGAATTATCTGTGATTCCTATAATAGCCGTTCTGACTTTCATTCGTTTTGATGCCTTGATCAAAGCCGTGTTGTACCTTGTGCTAAACATCCATGGAATTGATAGCTCTTGTCTCAACGAAGTGCAATAATGCAGCCTGAAAGCACCTAACAACTGTTATAGGCAATTGGTGTGTGCAGGGGAAGACCCGGTAAAGTAACAATAATAATATTCCCTCCATTCACTAAGTGCTTTAAAGTTCATTTGAGATGTGTTTGCTTCTGGTTATTTAACACAGGAACAGTAGAGAGAACTAGCAATGCAGAAAGCTTTGCCAAGGTAATTAGGAACCAGCAGTGAATGATTCTGCTTGAAGGAAGGCTTATCGGGAAATACAAACATTGTAGAAACTAAGACAGCTACATGAAGAAACAAAAATTACAGGTAATTCTTTCTGATTTTTGCTGTTAAAGCTGCTGCTAATACTAGTGGTATCATTTAGTCATATAGGTTGCCATCTATAAAAATAATTCTATAAAATAATAGGTTTAATATTCACCTAAAATAAACCTTCTAACTAAAAGTTTAAAATTAATCAGTCATCTTGCCTTACTTTGGTGTCTTACATTATTATAATGCATTCATTTTAATGTGCATGAAACAGGCTTTTTAATACTTTTTGTTAACAAGTCTTTCTTTTCTGCTTTGTCTGAGCTATAAGCTTCATTCCAGATTTCTGCTACAGTTTGCACATTTCTAAAATTCTACTTAGTTCCCTAAACTTTATTTAGAATTTGTTTATTCTTCTTCAGCTTTAGAATTTGAAAAGATCTGTCAAAGAAATCATAGTGAAATAAAAGCTGCTGATGGTAGTATTATTTTCATGTAGTCCTTTGCTGTATGTCTGCAAGGCACCACAAAAGTCGAACCCAGAACCTATTGATGTGCTGACGAGTTCACATTTTTCAGAACTTTTATTTCAGATTTTCCATAGATATGGATAAATATGATGAAAAATCCTATTTTGACTATTTAGTTCAATTTTATTAATTTCTCCATTTATTGCCAAGTAAAACTGATGTATAATTCCTGACATGCATCAAGTGAACAGGTGTTGACACACTTTCCTCTGTCATAATCATCTCAGAAACAAGAAATCTTGTAAAAGGCTTACAAATATCCAGATTATGAGATCACTCACTACAGCATGTTGTTGGGGTTTTTTTTTATGGTTTGTGTTTTCTTCTCTCAGCTACTTGATCTAAAATAAGTGTAATTCAAATTCTGTAGAGAAATTATCCTCCAATAGGGAATGGTGGGAAATAGCTTTTAAATGTATGAAGATACTTTGATTTACATAAAATTTCCTGTAATACCTTCAACCTCTTCCTCATGTTAATTGTTGCTATATTTCATGTTGTAGCACTAAGTTAAAACAACACAGGAAAGACAGTCTTGTTTCACTGTGATGATATAGCACGATCAACACTTGCATATAAACAAGAACTGAAAGACTGCTTTTCAAGATTGAAAATAGCATAATCAGTTGTTGGTTACTGTTAAGCATAACTTAAATGAAAAAAGTCCTTTCAAGAACTTGTGCACCCACACCACAAGAACTTTGAAAGGTTTGAAAAGAGTGAAGTACAGTGATTCCACCCTTAATGTTTTTGCTTCAAATTTTAAAACTTGCGTTGGTTTTCTACATTTGTCTCTGTTAAGGTTTTTGGGGGCTTTTCAGTTCAGTAATATGCAGTTTTACTTGTTCTGTCACAAGCTTAATGACTAAGGACTGAGTTTTGGACATTTAGCAAGCTTCCTCCAAGTACATTTGTAATGTTGCTTTATTTTTAGTTGTGATGTTTAGATCTAAATCCCATTTTAAATTTTATTTGATGTTTAAATCAATTCCACAAAAGTGATGTCTTTTGTCTGCTATTTAAATATCTGCTTCTGTTTTATCATTGTTTTTCTATGCATGATTGAATTCCTCCATAATAAAAATTTCATGATGCATTATACAAGGAAGTAAAATAAGTAGGTTATTTCTATATGAAAGTTACAGCCATGATCATTGTGTCGATTTAGCTGTACTTCTGGTTCCATGGGAATCTGTGTATAATTCTTGTTGGTACACCTATATTGCTTTGGTAGGTGTAACTATGTTTGGGTTCAGATTTGGTGTGTCAGGAACCTGGCTGATATCTGTGATTGCCTTTAGCGTATAACAAGGATGACATGGACACAGAGCAGAGGCTGGGAATCAAGATAACATCCTTTGATGAAAAAGAATTATTTAGAAAACATGTTTCTGGAAACTTTATCAATACCCTCAAGTATCAGTTAAGGTGTTTTGTTTGTTTGTTTCAAACTATTTGCTTATGCTTTGTTTACCTTTCTTCCATAACTTTCATTTCTTTAGTGAGTCAGGTGAGATATATTGCCCTCTTTGATTTGAAAAAAATAGTTTGTATCGCAATGGTGATGTGGCTCTATGTCATTATTTGACATATTTTTACCAAATCAGTTTTGACATGATGTCAAATCTGCTACATATTTTGCCAGTGTGCTACATAAAAGATGTGATTCATTATTTTTTTCTGCTTGCAGTTTATGACAGTTGTATGCAAATCAGTCTGGCCATGGATGAATGAATTGCACTGACCTAATAGTTTACCTGAATACTTTTGCATACTTCCTCAGTGTGTAAATCTCATGTGAAGAAATACAGATTTTTAATAGCATTTGGTCAAGCTTTTAAGATATCTGGAATGTTTCCTTAAAGCAGAAGTCCAAATGTGTTTACTGAGATTTTTCAATCAGATTTGTGTAATTTTCAGATTTTAAGTGTAATTACTAGCAATTAAATTGGGACTTTCAGGTTTGAAAGGAGAATTAGATAGGAATACTAAAATGTGATATGAAACTTTGTTTTGGGAAAGCAGGGATATAGAAAATAGTTAAAAGGATCTAATTAAATTGAATCAAAACTCATATTAATTCTTCAGCACAGAATTACCCAGGAATAACTTGGACAATAAATTATATTCATTTCTCCCTGTCTGAAATATATCTGTGTTGGGGTCCCTGCTGTCCTGACACCTTGGGAAGATTCTTGGGAATTTTTTGGGAATATTCTTGGAAATACTGAATGTTGATAAATATTGATATAAAGGAGTATTGGAAATATTCTTGGAAAAAATATCATGGGAATATTATGATGAAGAATAGTTTGCTTTAATTTGTGTTTCAACAGTTCCAAACTCGTACAATCTTCCAACAGTTCTAATGGAGCCTTCAAGTTTTTAAGTACTCAGAGTTCAGCAATTGCTTTCATTTGTAGGTCTTTTTCTTTCAAATCTTTCTTAATACAATTTTCTTCGTGCTTGTTTAGGGCTAATAATAACCTTAATGATAGAAAGTCTGTCTCTGAGACTCCAAGCCCCACAAGTGTGTGTTTTTTCAGTCTCTGAATCCTTATCTTGCACCTCTACTATTACCTCCCCATTTGCAAGGAATGTTGCTAAGACATGCCGATATTCTGGTTCTGGACAATGGATGACCTCTAAGGAATGCTTTTACCATCCCCCACACCTTCTCTGCTCTGCTTTCTATGCTTCTTGACTGACACTGTGTCTTTCATATCCGTCTTCTAAAGTTTTTGCACTTAATTCCTCCAAGTTATTACACTTGTTATCCCTCATTTGCCTTAGCTGCAGTTGCCCCTGTAGGTATTGCATATCTACTCACCTGTTCTTTGACTCCCTTGGTCTGCTACACTGACCAGAGTACTAAGTACTTTGTATTTCTTTCAGTTCTCATTTTGTTCCTATGGTGTGGTCAAACTCATACATTTTTCATTCTTCTCTCGGGGTCGCTGACCAGATGCAGACAATCAACTTGTTCAGTGGCACCCACAGCATGAATCCCTAAAGCAACAGACAAACTGTGGTGCTCTGCAGCAGTGGGGAAACATGTTCTCTTTGTATTTCTCAAAATCTGGTAATGGTGAGTTTCTCAGCAAACCAAAGTCTAATACTGATTCTTTTTTTTTTTTTTTCTGTAAATGTACTTTGGCAATACAATGGTCATTCTGAGTCACTTGGGTAGCAGAGTATGTTTGAGAAGAGTCCTGTAAGGAAAGGTTCTGCCATAATTATTTTAACTGTCCATAATTGGGATAGGCCAAAATAAAAGAACAATATATAGTCTTGCATCCTTTTGCAAACTGCTGACAGATAGCGTGGCAGATCTCGAGTCCTACCTACTTATTACATTACTTTTTACATCTGTATGACACCGTGTAAAGTCCAAAGACCTGAAGCGATGCACTTGCCTAAGCACAGAAATCAAACCATAATGAGCCACTGCTTGCACTATAACAATGTAGACATATTGGTACTGTTCCTGTGTGAGAGTGTCAAAGTTGGTGGTATTATCATAATTATCTGTGTTCTGAGCATAAGTCTGGGATTATATTTAGTTTTACAGTGTACCATCTTTCCTAAAGTAAATCAATGTTTTATTAAACTAACTGGAATCAAATTGATCGATTTAAAGTGTTTCTAATTTAAAGGGTTCGTTTTGGAAAGACTCTTCAAAACTGAGCTAATTAGCTGGGGTTGCCTGTTTGAATGCTGTACAAAATGCATGAAATTTGTCCAAAATATGTTAAAAACAATTGAACCGTGGGTAAAAAAATTTGTTTTGCTATGATTGTTCATGCAGAATATTTTTGGTAAAAGGATTTTATAAAGCAGTCTATCAGTCTTTCATATATTTACAATAATATGCTCATCTAATTCTAAACTCAAAAGTTGATATTTATTACTGAAATGTGATTCTTACTCAAAAAAAAAAAAAAAACCCAAACCAAACAAACACAAAAATCAACCCCCAAACTCCTTTTTCCTCAAAATTTTCATAGTATTTATAACTGGATTACAATTTGAGAAAACTTTCTGAAAATAGCCCCTAAATTAATTTGTTTGTTTTTCCCTTTATGAATTGTAGCTGTAAACCTGTTTCAGATAAGAAGTAACTATAGTAACATATTCATCTGATTTACTTTTAATCTTGAAGTTGCAACACTTTGGGGCTTATAACAAGAGAATCTCATACGGTATCATGAACATCAGCTAGTCCTTGAGGTTGTCATATCTGTCAGGAAGCAGTGAGGGCTGAATGCTCCTTAAACAGTGAGGGGAGACAAGTCAACCAGTTCAAGTGGGGCTGGACTGAAATGGGTCACCCCAGGGAGGTCGGGTGGGGCCAGTAAGGGCTTGTAGAGCCCTGATGGCCCTGACAGTATCCCCCTATAATATTTTAGTTATTAGCATATTGACGTTATTAAAGCTCTATGTAACTGTAACAACGTTCTTACATTGTAGGTTTTTGTTATCTACAGTATCATTTTTGAAATGGCATCACAAATCATTGTTAAGCTGGTTTGCATCAAGAGAGGAACAGATCTGGTCACCCACAGAGAAAATTATCCAGCATTTTTATGCTTTAAATAGATTGGTATTCCTGTGACTGATATACATTGCACTTTATACTTGTCTTACAGATCAGTAATTCCACTGATTTCAGCTAAGTCTTCTCTGAATGTCTAACTCCTCTGAGTAGTCTATCTTTGAATTCCTTGAACTTCTGTCTTTAGATGCTTCCTGTGTAAAATAAAGTGCAGCTAAACAATGCAGATGAAATGCTGGACTAACGCTGTCCCTGGGGGGGTGTGGGGCGGGTGGAACTTCTGCGTTCACCAGGAGGGTCTTGGAGATTCCGAAAGGCCCCGCTGGCCAGTACTGCCGGGTACTGAGCAGATAATTCTGTCCTCTACCCCAGCCGGTGTTCTGGCGAGTATCCATCTCCCCCAGGTAGATGGCCCAAGCGTTACCAGGGTGAATCAGAGGGCTCAGTCACACGGAGTTCCAGAGCACTTTATTCCTGAAGGGGTCCAGTGGCGAAAGAGGGCGAATGGCCTTGGGAGACCCTTTTTATAGGGTCTGGCCAGGGGGCAAGGGGGACAGGGGAGGAGAGGGAGGCGGAGGGATACAGAGAGAGCAAATGATAAGGTAGGGGGACAGGTTGCAATTAACATATCCAGGTAAGGTTACACAGGGAGAAACCACTTCGTTTTCCAGGGGGTGGTCTCACACAGCTGAGTTATCCCACCAATGTTCCGGGGTGGGCTGAGCAACCCCGACACTGGACTGCTTAAATGGATAGGAGTTTTGCCACTGTGTTTTCTTTAGTCCAGAATTTAAGCTTGCTGCTCTATATTTTTCATCCAGAAACTGAGGAATATACATTTAAGTTCTTAAATTCTTTGTCCCTCTTTTTATCTTCTATATAAGACAAGGAAAGAAGAAGAAAGTAGGCTTGGCTCACCTAATTTTTCATTATCCTGTATTTCAGAATTTGATATCCAAGATTCTTTTTTTAAAATTAGAATCTGAGAGGCAGATTTTAGCCTGAGGTCTGTGGTTTTTCCTACAGTGAAAGGAAAGAAACCTTCAGATCACACTGTGATCAGTCTTTGTGAAAGTAAGTTCCCAACCTTTTGCTGAACTGGCAAAATAGGCATGGCAGTATCCTCCCTTGCTAAGGGTGAGATTATTCTAACTGAGAAAACTTTTCGCCAAATCATGACTAAGCAAAAGTGGAAAGGGCTCCTTAAAAGCCTTTGGCCTTGCAGATGCCTATTAGGACATCTGTCTTTCCCAGAATAGCAGTTGCCTGGGCTAAAGATTTTCAAAGGACCATAAGGAAAGTGGAAATCAAGTGTTGAGAATAAGATCCTTAGCAGCTGCTTTTGTTACCAGAAGCTGCCTTGATTGCATCACATGTTTAGGTCAAACTAGTAAAATTGAACACGGTGTCTCACTGATAATTATAGCTTTTTATCTAGAAAGATGGACAAGCCAAAGTCACTTTCATCTGCCAGACCCTGATGCAGAGCTAACTGACAAGATGTTAGAGAGGTCATAGCATAGTCCAGTGAGAGATTTAATACACCTGAACGCTTTGAAATCAGCTCAGAATCATTTCAGTCTTCCCAGGGGACCGATTATCATTTGAAGTTAATTACAGTGAAAACAACTGGGAAGATTGTTTCTTGTACAGGAAAGCCCTGGATTCAAAGGAAAGTACTGTAAAGTATGGAAAATTTTAGTGAAAACCTAATGCATCATTCAGGTAAAAATAAATCTTTATCTATGTCTCCTTAAGTCCTTTCCTTCTCATCTAAAAAATTTTCAAGAACAGCAAGAACCAATATTAAGAGACACACACAAGAGGTCTATTTAACTTTATATGCTCAATCCAGGGATGACCAATAATGTTTGCCCAGGGAAGAATCTAATAATATAACAAGTATATAATAAATTTCCCAAATATCTTCCTAGCCCTTAGTCATTCCTACCTAAGACAAATTCCCAGCTGTTTCTCTCAGATATCTTACTGCTGTTAGATAAACATACACAAGCATACTAAGTGCTAGCAAACTGCCAGAAGCATTAAAGCACCCATGGTGTCACTGCAAGCTTCAGGGAAAGAACACTTGTGGTATCAGGTGATTCCAGGGAGAAAAGTGCCTCTCTGCAGCGGCAGTCACAATCCTACTTTTTTCCTTCTCTCATGGACTCACGCCACTCCAGTGAGAGCATGATTAGTGAACCATGGGTTTTGGGGGTTTTTTTTAGGCTATTTCTCTTGGCTCTCTGTTGAAGATCTTCCACTTTCCTGTGCCTCTGCGCTTCGCTTGGAGGAGTGCATCTGGCTCCTCATCCTTCAAGAAGCAAAATTCAATTCTTTTTGAGATTTTTTATTCTGGTTTTGGACATAGGTTAAGCTAATACATATATCTCCCAGCATTTTGAGAAAATGCTTAAACTTAAATGTAGTTGGATGCTGAGAGCCATCTAATCACCCTGCAAACTGACTCCAAAATTGTTAAGACTGTATTTAATATCATGAAGTGTTTGTCTCCTTGCTGTATCAGTTTGATCCCTAATAGTACCTGTAAGGTACTATTGGCAGTGGGTCGGGGTTCTCTGTTACAAGATCTCACCTTCCAGTGCTCTCTTTCATTGTTTTTTTGAGAGTAACAGTTCTCTTTATCTTCCAAGAAATGCATGTCTATGTTTGTAAGGTTTTAGTAAGTGCTATGAAAATATTATGATTGTGCAGATTAATAGAATAATGCAATATAGTGTTGGTTAGGTAGTTAGAAAAGTATAGGTTAACAATATATGGGAAAGGCTAGTGAAACAGGTTTATGTTAAGGATTTTTAATTTGGAACTTTGTAATATTGACAGGAAATTAAACCCAAATTAAATAAATGAAGTTCAAATCTGATTTCTAAAGCAGGGATTGTATGCACAAAGATCTCAAGTTTAAAATAGTATTCTTGGTATTCTTTAATATAAAAATATGACGTGCAAAATATTTAATGAAATTATTAAAAAGGGCTATTATACTTGACGCAACTTCCCTCTCAGCATGCATGTTTATATTAAGTTCTAACTTAATTTTACCTCAATTTTTTGTTCTCTCATTTATTGTCTCATACGTGTTTCCCAGGATAGCCCACTGGTCTTACAGTCTGACAGAAATGTAACAGTGAATGCAAGAAATCACATGGGACAGTTAACTGGACAACTGACAGTAGGTGAGTGTTCTTTATTGACTGTTATGTTTATCAATTTAACTTTATTAATAATTTTCATTCACATCACCTAGAAAATATTATTGAAAAGTCAGGAAAAAAATATCACCATACTGAAGCAGAAACAACTGCATACAATAGATCATAAGAGCATGATTCAGCGTTAGCTCAAGGAAGAAAAAGTAGAAATGCCTCAAAATAGTTAAAACAGCTTAATGAAAAATTATTATTTTTGAGACCACTGTAACAAAACAAACTGAAAAAAACTCAGAAAAATATGTTTCAACAACACTCTCAGTGGAAAAATAACCGTAATTTTCTTACAATTTCTGTCAGTCTTCCATTATTTCAATGGCAATTGCTTTGTCCTTGTCACTTTTGTAAGGCATTTGTATCAGCACATATTCAAAGTGGAGTAAGAGAATGTAAAAAACCAGAAAAAAAACCCAAAAATTGAAATGCTTTCCTAGTCACTGCAAAATTGAAATGAAAAGTTAACATACTGTCACTCATTCATTAAAACTGATATCTCACAAAGTACAATCTAGCAGTTTCGAATGAAATGGAATTAAAAAAGTCCTCTACATATCTGTTTCACTTACAATGTATTTTCCCCTGCTTTTATGAAGTTTACTGTTATATCTTGTGGTTTAGTGCTCATTATACTTCTTGTTTTAATAAATATGAAGTAATATTTTTTATATTTTCTGAACTAGAAGAGCGCTGATATTAATTTATTTTTAAGAATATTGGCCAAAAAATTCACTGAAAAATGATCTATTAGTTCTTGTACAAAACAATATATATTGACTGGAAATGGGATAAAAAATATAACAGCATACATGTGTAACACCTTAATATATAAAATTCAAGGTGACACCCCTTAGACTCTATGTGTTTTAATTTTTTTCACTTTACTCCTGGATTAAGATGTGTTTTATTCATTGTTTTTTCCTCATGTGCCAAGGTTATGCCCACAAATAATTTTAAGTTAAACTCTAATTGTAATCTGTACTAAGTTTTCATACTGACTGGAGACAGTGGCTTCTAGTTGTAAAAATCTTTGGCAAGTGCACACAGTGACACGCCATCTGCGCTGATTTCCCTGAGTGACCACATCGAATGAGTGTGCAAAGGTAACCAGACTTGCTAGCAGGTACAGATGAGGAAAATTAAGCTAACACCTGTTCTGGCCATATTGTACTTGCCCAGTGCAATTATGGAATGCAGTTCTGTATCATCTGGTAACTATATTGTTAAAACCTTCTACTTCAGCTGGTAATTGCTAAAAGGTGAATTGCCCATGGCAGACATTCACATTGGCTGAAATAGATATAATATTTTTATCACTGGCACTATTCTGGCTGAGTGAATCCAGAACTGAAAATGAGTGTGAGTGTATTGAGACTGACCTACTTAAAAGCATCACACTAGAGGTTAATATTCTAAAAACCTGAAAAAGACATGTTTTTATGTTACCATCATTAGGGTGAACACCTTAAGCTTCTTAGTGTGCAGCTGGTGCAGTCTCTGGAGAGTAGAAGCTTGTAAAATTGCAATATTGTGTTTACATTTCTTGATCTATCTTCTTCTTTATTTCATATATGGCCTTTATTTTTCTAATCACAATGTAATTTTTTTTTTTTTTTTGTGAATCCCCTGTACAGTATTGGATGCATGTTGAAATATTCCTTATCTCTTATTAAATATTTCTTACTTAGTAAAGACAGTCACAACTGCCAGTAGAATCAGTAAAACCTGGACATTTTACTATTGGAAATCAAAGAAATTAACAGGACCCTAAAAATAAAAATATATTACTAATGTACTTATAAATTTTTTTGTTGTGTAAGACACAACAGACAAAGAAAAGTTTTTACTTTTGCTCAGGTAAAAGCATGGCCACATTTGCTGAAAGAATGGGAGGGGACTTTTCTATACAGGGTTTGCTGAGATAATAATAAGAATTTTTTTTTTCTATTAATTGTAAATATGCCCTAGAAAGTCCCCATCTTTAAAAATTCTCTCTGTCCATCCCGTGTTCTGTGTGCTGAAGCAGCTGTTTGTGTGGCTGCCCAGTGAAAAGAATGAAAATAAACAGTGAGGAGAAATGTTTTAAACAGCAACAAAAAAGCAAATTATTATGTCTTGGGGAAAATTTTTTTCTTGTTAACAAATTTGAAATGTCCTTATCTGTTCATGTCTTTGAAGAGTTGAATAATAATCATTTTTAAAAATAGACTACAAGTTTATATGCATGACAGGAGCATTCTACAAAGAAAGAAGGATGCCAGTGCATTCTGAAGGATGATAATGCACTTTTAAACATGTGATATCATTGGCATTTTATCCACATTTCACAGGACTGAAGTGATATTACAAGCCAGCAAATAGGCTGGTCTCATCCTGTCTTTGGCAACCAAATTGCTGCTCATGTCAAATTTTAGGACAACTAAAAATTCTTTCTCTGGTGTTTGAAACTGTGCCATGTAAGACTAAGACAGCCGTAAGAGCATATAATTAGAACTGTAATGGGAAGATAGATTAATGTAAAAAAGGGGTATTGGGCCTGGGAGGAAGAAGGCTATATGTTCACTCAGGGAGATGGAAAAAATCCAGTGAAACTCTTAAGAGGTATTCAATTCTGTGAGTGACTATGAAAGACAAAATATGCCATTAAAGTGCATAATTAAGACATCTTGGGAAACATCGTAATGTAGGAGAGGTGAAGATAAAGTATATTAAATAATTTTTTTTTTTAAAAAGTAACTATGTGTATTGGATGATTGAGTGGCTCCATGTTTAAATGGTATAAATTCAAGTTATGCTCCAGGTTGTACAATACCAAGGGTACACCCATTATTGCACTACAGTATTTTTATACTGGCACTAAAAACTACACAGAAAGTCACAGCTGTAGCAAAGCTTTCTGTTGGGATCTGTACCAACTGAGCAAGAAATGTTGGTTTGTACTCCAGTCTATTTATGACATATGGTCTGGAAACTGCCAAGTTTGTGTCTGGATCTCCAAAAGGACTCCACAGCCTTCAGGTTTCAGACATGCCATTTAAGACCAATGGAGCAGATGTAGCACAGACGTGAATTGTATCTACAAAATAAAGATGAAAATATGACAATCCATTGAATTTTGTATATAAGCTGGGTAAGTTACCACCTCTTCCCTCCCAACCCTTACTTACTAATACCTTTTGCATTATGCATTCTACTGAATTACCTTTACACAACCTTTTTTCTCTGTTTAATCAATGTTTACATAGTTTATATGGAAAAATATCTACTTCTTTTTTCCTACCAGTCTTAGAACTGCACATTAGTTGCTCACCTTGAGCCACAAGTCTTGTCTCCATGCTGTCTGCACAAAGCATATATAACTCTGCCTACTTTTGAGTACGTTAGGCTGACAAGAACTAAAAAAATTTAATGTGACATTTGAAATGCACATTTGTATTTAATGTAAATTCGTCCTCAGGTTGGATTATTATTTCAGCAATTTTCTTTTTTTTTTTTTTTGGATGAGAGGTGGTTTTTTTCCTTTACTTTTTTCCTTACTGCACTAATTGTTTCTGACAGGTATTTCTACTACTGTTTGACCCTTTTCTATTCTTAAAGAACTCTGGGGATATCTGAAATGCACAAAAATATTGCATTTCACTTCTGCTAAGCTTTGAGCCTTCAGACAGCATCATAACTCTCACAGAAATCCAGATCTGTACAAGTAACAGCTTCAGAGAGCTCCTGACCCTGTCTCTCTATTCACTGAGATCACTAGAGCCATGCAAATTCAGAAAAAAAATTTGAATACCAACGAAAATTATATCACATTCTTACAGTTGCTTTTTGAATATAATAGGCAGATGTATGATTTTCAACTACAGCATTGCTAAAGACTGATAACATTGCTATATATTCAAATAACTTGTCAAACTTGGGCATCCTTTCCATACATTTACCACTAAATTTGTGTATTCGCGAGCTTTTTCTTTAAAATTTGCTTGCTTACTTGCTGTGCTCCATCAAGAGTACTTTGTGCAGAAACTATTGGACATTAGAAACTGCAGGTATGTAACTTTGTGGGAGTGGGAGTCTCCTTCATCATTCATACCTATATTGCATATGGCAATTGCCTACGCTTATATCAATTGATACCTTACGAGGTAACACATCCTGCTACTCCTTCACTTCTGAGGTGTTCAAAGTAGCTCATCACCTTTGCAATGTTTTAGATATCAGTGAAGATCTGAAGGAAGATACAACAATTCAAGTATTCTTGATTTTAGAATAATCTGTGGGAGTAACAAAATGTTATAATATATTCTTACTTTATGGGGTAGTAACAATAATAATAAGGTACGTGTAATAATATGTGTATACATGTTGCTCTAAATATTTAACATTATTGTCAGATATTTACTTAAGATTTTTATGAACTTAAACTAAGTATCCATTAATAACATGCTTAATGAGGCAATAAATGTTTCTGTGGTTTTTAATCTTGTTTGCATATACAGTAGCCTCAAATGTAAGGTCTTTTCTCTTAAGTGTTGCAAGAAGAGGGTGGTTTTAGAGTGATCACATGCATACACCCTTTCCTCGCTGTAGGAAAAGGGAATAAAAGGTCTCAACTCTTCTGTTTCTTATGTGCGTGTTCTTGTACATTCCGTAGTAGAGTGCTGGGAGGGAAGGGATGGAGTTGATTTACAATCCCTCATTAGCTGTTTCTGCCCTTCAACTGGGCAAACATGGATTAGAACTTGTTAGGAACATGTGCAATAAGGACTTTCTCCTTTCACTTAAAAAGAGGTTTGTTTACCTGTCATTCCAAACTACAGTGAGATTTTCAAAGTCTGAAATACATTAAACATTCTGCTAGTCTAATTTTCATGTTAAAGCAAGTGCACGTGTAACCACTGTGGTACAGTAGGATAATTATTATTGCTAAGAAGATATGTTGCTAAAACAAGGCCAGATAACTGAGTTATCCATTTCTCAGCATTCTCTCAATTTCTATTCCTTAACTGAAATGCAGTTTAAATAAACACAAATTTTGGTCCCTAATGCCACGTTAATGTGTGCAAATAAGAAATGTAAGCAATTCACTTTACCATACCTAGATGAATTAGTAGTCTAGTTTTTGCAGTTACATACAAAGAGGAGTATTTCACATTGCAGTTCAGACTGAATACATACAAGCTTAAAACCTTCTTTTGGGACAATTTGTCGTTTATCAAGTTATTCTCATTGTAGCAAAAGTTTTTAACTTATAGTTACTTCATTTCCTCTCAATTTTCTAAGACAAAAATAAATGAACACAGAATCTTTAATTTTTGGGCTAAATTACCTGCATTATTTCCATTTTTTCAGATGTTTTTGCACCTTAAATGGAATTTTCTGTTGACAGTTACTTGGTTTTCTAATGTTTTCCCTGGTATTAGATTAGGTGCTTGTCATTCAGGGAATATTTGGATAATTTACGCAGCAAAATCTTATACATTCCTAGTGTACTAATTTTAAAGTATAATATTTCTTAAACTTTTACAACCAATTAAGCACTCTTTCCAAATATAGGAATATAAACAATTTATCAGGAGGTGAAAATGCAACTCATGTACTAGTTTGTGATACAAATCCCTTGTCAGATCTTTTAACTGGAGGTATATGGGAGATAATTTACTCTTTCTTATACAAGTTAGTTTACCTTGTGCTTAACTGCAGGGTTAAAGGATTTCTTTAAGCTTCAGGACTCACTGCAGAAGGGATGATGGAGCAGTGCCTGGAAGGCCATATGGCTTTATGTCTCCTCCTGGCAAGGCACGTGAGATGAGCCAAGAGGCAGTGAGAAAGTGAGCCATGTTGCTCATAGCAGTTGAAATGTCCAGCTGGAATCTGAGTCTCATCACTTCTCATAATTTACAGTGCAACGTGACGTTGCCTCCATTTCTGTCTGTCTAGTCCATGGAAAAGTCTTTTTACAAACCATCTGTGCTGTAACAGGTTTTGTGATAGGCATTCACCTAATATATATACTCTTAATAACTTCGGCTAAACTATCATGAGAATCCACTCCCATTAATTAATTATCTTGAAGTGTGGTATTAGGAAAATGTGAAGCTCTCTGAAACCTGGTCAAAACTTTGACCTATTTGCCAGCACTTTGATGGTCCTGCCAAACTAATCCTGAAAAAATTAACATCATAATTTATTTGAAATTCATCCATATTTCTCTTGCAAGTCTCTTTTTGGTACCTAATTTCCAAATAATAGAAAGCATCAGGATTTGTTTGTTTTGGTTCAGCATCAAGAGGCAGACAACTCTTTCCTAATTTTTGTTTCTATTTCCCTTGTAAATTAGTTGCATAATTTTCTGTGTTAATCTTCACATGTGCGTTTGAAATTCAACTATGGAAAATATGCCCTTGTGATAAGCTCTTACATTAAACTGGATTGAAAAATTATGCTTTTTTACATATCCATTACACAATTAATTCATAAAACTGTTACATATACTACATCAACCATTTTCAATCCAGTTTGTGCTTGGCTAACACAATCTCTTTGAAAGAGAAAGATGATTTACACAGTTCTTCTGATTGCATTTGATAAATTAGGTACATTTTCAATTTTTAAGCAGTATCTTTCATACCATTATGATGATCTCATTGTATGTTATGTGCAGACATAACACTACATTGCTGTTTAATATTTTAAATACTCTATGGTGTAAATATATCTTAAGTCTCCCTCACTGCCACATGAACTGCTACATGAAAACCGTGCTGTAAAAACAGAGTAGTAAGATATTTCTCTGTCAGTTATTAGGACCAAGTGGTAATTCTTTCTGGCCATTATTTAGCCTGATACCTCCCTTCTGAAATACAAGAGCACATCACATCAGTTGCTATGTCAAGAATTAAAAATTCCCTATGAATAAACACAATTGCAAGCAGCAGTAGGACAGTAATTGAATCCTGTGCAATTTCAGCATGGTTATTTCAGGGGAGAGAGAGTGCTTATGCATTGTTGGTATTAAACAGCTTATTCAAAAAGATCTATGCAGTGGATATGATTCCTTGCTTTACATTTTATCATCCTCAGTAGGGTGTTACACATAATCTTCTTTGAATCTTAAAACTAATAACTTCAGAACTTCCAGAGCTGGGGTCTTTAAGACCTCTTCCCCTTAGTTCTGCATTCAGTATATTTTTTTCTTCTTTCTACCTTCTTCAGACTCTAAAAGTTTTTGTCATTTGAGTCTTGATCCAACTTTTCTTCTTTTCTTTTTCTTTCCCTCAGTCTGAGCTCAGGAAGACTATTTCTACCTCGGATACAAGGTACAGCTCATGTTAGTTCATATCTGAAGTTGTATTTATCTAATGTGGAAAACATCTTTTCTGTCTGTAACTGACAGACAAAATGAAAAACAAACTTTGTACTTTGATTAGTCTGATATTTCTCTATAATGTTTGTACCATAGACAAAATACATGCAGCTTATTTTCTTTCCTTGTTTGTCCATCATCTAAATTTGGAGGGAAGTTTAAGGTCCAGTACCTTATTTTTGATGTGGTGCTGGCAGGAAGATCTGACATGCTAAGGACTGGTGGCGTGCTGGCCTCCTGCAAGGCAGCCTTCAAAAAGAAGCCACCACAAGCTTCTTTTTCTCATGAAAGCACAATGGTCTATACCCGCTGTCATTTTAGAGGTAATATGAAAAGGATGAAAAGGAACACCAAATCAGTGTTTTCCACACAGAGATTATGGAGGGGAAGCAGGAATACAGTAATGACTGTGCAGAGAAATGTCCAATCTGCTTGGTATGAGCCTCAGCTGGCTGACTTAGTATTTCATCTCAATGCTAACTTTGACCCCAGAGCACCTGTAGGGAGTATACTGGATGTATACTGAAGTAGATTTCAATTATCAATGGCTCTTTGGCAGTGGTACTGCAGTCCTCTGCTTACTTTGGTGCTTTATAGGCTTTTTATTTTACCGTATTGTATTTTAAATATGTCTGGACCTTTCCAATGTTCTAGAAAATTGGCACTGAAAAATAGGAGAAAAAGGTATTCTATTGTAATTCTCAAATATTTTATCCTCTTCCTATCCCACCCAGCCCTACCCCGTAATGTATCAGAGGACCTGGAACTACGAGCAGTTGATTGATTTGACTGTAGAAGTAGAGTCTGAGTGGGAAGAGGTAATTAGTGTTTTCATGGTGGTGCAGAAGTGTTAGTGTTTAAACATTAATCCATTGCCATCTGTCCTGCTGCTGTTACCCACATGCTGTTGGCCAGTACAGATAGCGTAACTACTGCCCAAATGTGCAGAGCAGGGAAGGAGAAGTGATTTTCTTTTGTAGGAGAGATATCCCAAAAGTCAAAGAAATGGTGTTACTTAGAGGTATATAAGTAGGGTTTAGAGGTATAGGAGTGGATTTGAAGGTTGCAACATACATCTTGAAAAGATGGTTCTAATTCTTTGTCTTTAGCTTTATCTAAAGCTAATACTTCATTTAACTTCAAAAACAGCTGCTGTGCATACATTGTGACATTCACAAGGCTGCTGCTGGGTGCTAAGCATTATTAAATTACCTACAACATCTGGACCTTTAACAAGTCTCTGACAGGACATTAAGATTTTATTTTTACCCCTTTTTCCCCTGATGTTCAGCCAGCTCACTAATATTTGGCAATTTTCATACTGTTCTAAGGAATGTATTGTTCTAAGGAATGAAGGACAAAATAGGGTCAAAAAATGAGAAGCCTGTTTTATCTTAATTAAATGCAAAAATATAGTTTAAAAGAAAGGGAAGAACAGTGCTGTGGGATCTCATAGTAGGTTAACAAACCTATCTATGCCCAACATTTCAATATTAGCATGATCTGTGTCTATCTGTTAGAAACTCAGTGTTCACAAAAGCAAGGAACCAAAACAACCAAGGGAGAAAAACAGCAACAAAGCTGCACCTGGTATTTTTCTGAATACTTAGAGAGCTTGCGTTATAGGTATCTAATAATAGTATGTTGTATCTGAATAATGGCCAATGAATCTATTGTAGTAGTTATGTAACCAATGAACATGTAACCTGAATGATAAACATACAAAAGTGTATAAAAAGATGCGAACTCTTACAATAAATGGCTCTTCCGTTCTTCAGTCTTCTGTCTTGGTTCTTTGGTCTTCTGGCCTGAATGGACTTAGAGTCCTTGTTTGTCGTGGCTACTTCTGACAGCGATGCCTAGTGGCTTTTGGTGGTGATCCTCAGCAACACAGTGCGATCTTTCTGGTGTTCTCCTTTATTTCAGAGTTCAGAACACTTGATGGTAGAAATTCAACAGCATGCTGATGTTCTGAAAGGTGTTGAAGTAACAGCAAAGAAGTTGTCAAACATAAGGGTGGGAAGTAATTCAATTGCAGACTTAGATTCTTTATTCAGCTAAGTTATCTTTTAAAAGTCTGAGTTCTATCAGATTTGTTATTGAGCCATCTATGGGAAATTAGCCTGTTTCTATTTCAAGTGGACAGTCAGGCTTGGAAACATTTGTGTTTGTCCATGAAAATTATTTGTCCATATGAGACTGTGAACCTCTTAGACAGCAAGTTTTGGTTCATATCTATTAGATGGCTAGTATTAAAAAATAAATAATACAAATATTTCTGTTTTATTGAATTTCCCCTCACACATCTTTAGACTATCAGAAATTACATCTCAGTGTTATGTTGCAATGAATATTGTTTTCTAAAAATATTAATATTGAAGTTTAATTTCTATTTATTGCACTGATCCAAGTTCTATAAAAATATACTGTTCCAAAACCAACTTCAATGTAACACTGTAACTTTAAAAATACATTGGAAAATAGCAATTAATAACCACAGCTAGAACACCACTGGGTTTTTGTCCTTATTTATAGTATAATTGTTTATTTGTGTTTTTTTAACCTCGATTTAGAACAGGATTGGGTTTCAAGTTCCATATTATGCCAGTACTAGACATGTTTAATTGTGCCGGTTGTAGATGGGCAGAGCTGTCTTGATGTAACTTATCTCAAGTATGTACAGGATATTTAAAGGTATATTTATTATGGATTTTAAAAATTTCTGTAACACATAAATATATCTCTGAAAATAACTTATTTTTCCTTAGGCTATTCTTAGAGTGATAAATATTGCAGTTGTAACTGAATTGTGAACAGATGGCATTGAATTAATGATAAGCTGAATATTTTAAAATTTTGACTAGATTTCTTCCTGTGAAGAAAAGCACTCCATAAATCTGAAATTACTTAGTCACTGGAAATAGTTATTGCTCACTGAATTGCTAGCATGAGTTAGAGATCAAAATAATACAGAGTGAGCATTTTTTTCCAAATAAAAATTAAGGACTACCTTGCCTTTAAAATAAGTTATTACAACATTAAAGTTCCAAAACTTCATGATTTTGCTTTTGTGTTGTTCTGAAAAGATATTTTGGTTGGAAAAGTTGTTTTGCTGCTCTTTTACCATACATATTACCAAGGCATCTGAACTCTTTATGACATCAAAGTTTTCACACACTTCCTGCCCATTTTGCTTCTGGTGCAGAAGAAGAAGTCAGGTGCTAATTTAGCACATCTATTTTTCTCTAGTTGAGTGATTCTGGTTGGCTTGCAATACTTCTGATGTGAAAGCTTTCAGCTAGTACAGACGAAAATTCCACCTATGCTGCAGATCTTGTCTCTGACTTTGCACATCCATCTGCATCTAGGTTATATTTCTTCCCAGATACAGAATCATGCATTCTTTTAAGGACACTTCAGATTTCCCAAGGGTATCAGTATAGGCTCCATAAGTGGGATATTTCAAAGGAGACAATCTGGTTCAAATCACAAAGACACAGGACTGCATTGTCAACAGGGTAAGTGGCTGAGGTAGATTTCTTCATCGGTGAATTGAATTGCATCTTATGTGTTACAAGTCAACAATGAACTCCACTGAGAACCTTAATCAAAAGAGACACTTCCAGAAGCTAAGAGATCAAATATGTTTTTATTCTGCCTCTGCAGCTTTCTGGCACTTGTCCCACTGTCAAGGGCAAGAAGACAAGTAATTTCCTAAATGGATAATGCAGAAATCCTGAGAGCTGGGTTAAGCCCTCATCGTCCTGTGCTATCATCATAGTGGATGCTAGTTGCTCAGAAATCTGCAAATGCATTTCACTGATGTGCCAAGTAGCAGAAGGGTTTAAAATTATCATTTTCCAGTCATCAGGCTATATTTTTTCTAGTTTTACTACCCAGTAGTACCCAGTGGTAACCTTTTTGTAGATGAGTCATGTGTGTCTTTTAGTATTTTGTACATTCTTTCATTAAATCTTTCTCAGATAAAGTGTGATTATATGAAATGCTAACACCTTTTGCACAGATAGCTTCAGGATATTTGTACTCTCTAGCTAAAGCAGATAATTGGAGAAATAGTCAGTTTGTAAAAAATAGATTTTTTTTTAGTCCTCCCTATATAGTAGCTATCAGTACTGAATTAATATTATAAAAATGTAAAATAGGGGTTTTTTAACATTTCTTTTTCAAGACAGCTTCTAAGTACTCTAGTAGCTCATATCCTTTGTTTCAGTCTTCTCTCTGAAAATGTGATTAATTCAGTTCTTTATCTCAAAAAGTTTGATTTGCCTTCAGAAACATTATGATGGTCTAATTCACTACATTGTGAGTAATATTATACAATATTTTTGGGTCACAACAGGTTTTATTTGAAGTCCATGGAAAACTGCCAAAAGCATCTGGGAGAACAATTCATATCTTTTTAGTAAAGTTGGGGGGGAAAAAGGAAGATGCAAAGCTAACCTCATAATAACAAGGGTACATAAAAAATATATTGCCAAGGTGGAGATTGGTCAAAGGTTGGACTCCGTGACTTTGGAGGTCTTTTCAAACCTGAATGATTCATTGATTCTATGAATATGAGTAAAAATATTTTCTAGCTTTTAATTTCTATTAATAAAACAAAAAAATATTCAAAATGCCTGCGGAGTAGAAAAAAAAATCTCAGAATAACTGTCTAATGCTTACAGAGAATATTAGTGGTAAGAAGGATAAAACTGAAATTCTTTTCTTTTTAAATCTTCACAAAGTAAGATCCACAACAGTTATTTAAAAAGGTCACAGGATAAAATGAGGAAGAGGAAATGTAAGGAACCATTGGGTTACATGAACGCATTTCACTTCATCCAATTTCATTTTCAGTCCAGTTACCTCAGAATGATAAAGCAGGATGCGTAAAGGTCCTTGCACTACTAGCAGGTGTTTTAAAGAGCATGCAGATGAGAGATAAGGCCTCAAAAAAGGCAAATAGGGCAAACATCAGATCTGTTTTTTAAAAAAGAACAAAGCGGAAATGTAGAGATCAATACATCAGTGAATTTTCAGTTGAATTTCTAGTAAATTGGTAGACCGTTGAATAGAGAAACCTGACTAGAAGTGACCTAAAGGAAATATATGATGATAAATAGTAACAGGTTTAGCAAGGAATGATTGACCTTATAATGTGCAAGATGTTATATTTCCCAAGGAGAAATTCAGCAGCCCTGTTTTGTCTTTGAGTTTCGTCTAATGAAGACATTTCATACTTCCCCTTATTATTTCTGTGTGCTCTTGCTATTTGATTTGAATGTGATGTTCATCAAGTATAGCACGTAGCCAGGTATCTCACTATGAATTGTTCTGTCTTTTTTAAACTCTCATTTCTCTTCAGTGGAATATGCAGTTACTTAGAAGCAACTCTGTATTTTCATAAAACATGTAGTGATCAAACAGCATAACTATAGCCTTACAGCCTAGCTCAGCTAACAGAGACAATGGAAATATTCCCACTAATGTTTTATGGAAAAATATTGTTCAGACTGCTTCAGTAAGCCTCAGCTTTCAAAAGGTGTGTGTTCAGTTTTGTAAATTATTTATGTTGTAAAAACCAATCACATCAAAGAAAGCTAAAAATTACAAGGTTAAGGATAAGGCTGAAAACTTGGAAAATTCTCATAGGATTTAGTAATATTCAGGTTGCATTCATCATGAGTAAGAAAAACTGATAAGTTTTCTACTCCCATTCACTTTTTGTAGTACACAAAATATGTTAGAGTTATAAATAATACAGATGCATGAGCTGGACTTTTGAGCTTGTCAATGAAATCTAAGTTGATAAATGTAGCTATAAGAAGAAGTTTACATATTGTGGCTATTTATTGATCTCACAAAGAAAGATTCCTGGACAATAAAGGAAAACATGCATAGGAAAGATAATGTACTAGATCTGGTAATAAAAAACAATATATATTTATTTATAACTTAGCTTACTATTTATTTTATATTTTAAAATGCTTTATTTAATAATGTAAGTTGAAATTTATGCATTTGCATATAACCATGTATATTTATTTATTTATTATTAATATATGTTTATTATATATGATTTGTGTATGTTTATAGCACATCTATAATATTGAGAAAAATCAGTCCAATAGAAAAGTCATTTTTCTTGCTCCAAGCCTCAGTTCAAGTATCTAGCTCATGTTTTGAGTAAATTAAACGTAATGACATTATAAGTAGAGCAAAACATGCAGTGTGAAGTCCTACAGACACATTTTGGTGCCTCACATATCTTCCTGTGTCTTGCTTGGCTTTCTTATCTAGGGACCCATATAAGCAAATAAGATATTATAGCTAAAATTATAGACAGTGCACATCCCTTTAACCATTACAGAAGCAAAATACATGTGTTGACTTAAGGCTCAAACAACCTTCAAAAAGCAAGGAATCACATTTTACTTTCATTCACCCATGTGTATTGCTTGTAGCTGATGAAATTATGAACAGCTGTACCTGATCAGACCAAAGGTCTGTTCAGCCGTGTAATTTCTGAATTACGGAAAATACCATATGTTAGGGAGAGCAGGAGGAAAAGCGCAGAATTGCTCTTGAGCTGTTGTGTCCTCATATAGAAGTAGCATGGAGAGTGCTGTCTGCTGCAATTTTTATGCAAATTCCACATATTATTTTCATAGCTGGGGTTCCACTGTCAAGATGCACCAGGAAGATAGACTGCAGGAAGGATTGTATTCTTTCCATTGCAAAAGTGACAGGCAATATTTCAGATGTGTTTTTCAGTGCAGCTGATATACCATATCAATGGTGGACTTGACAGTGCTGGGGTAATGTTGGACTCGATGATCTTAGTGGTCTTTTACAACCATAATGATTCTATGATTCTACAAAGTTCCTGGAAGTAAAATCTGCCTGGGAGGGCAGAACTTTTCTGTCAGATTTCATTTGACAAAATCCTAAATCTGTAATATCACTAATTGTTCATGGATATTAGACAGTCTGTAGATTATGATGAAGGAAGTGTCCTACCTGATTCAGATGGTTCTACCAAGTTTCCTCTTATAACAATGTGTGGCTTATTCCTATGCTAACAATTTATGTTGACAGTTGTTATTGTTCACTTTCAAAAAAGGTAACAAATGTGTGCTTTGCTTCTTCTGGCCTAGCATTTGCTCCAGCTTCCCTTGTCTGAGTAGATAATCATTCAGTCTAGGAAATCCTGAAGATCAACCTCTCCTAGAAGCAGTTGCTTTCTGACATCTCTACATCATGGCCATCAACTATTGACAGACCAAGCTAAGGGTTTTTTTGCCTTCTACTTTCACATTTTTAAAATATAATGAAGATGGTTCCTTCCCTTTCTCAGCAAACGGAACACAAAATATGTTCTGATTGCTGTGAATCTTTGATTCCTCAATACTTCTCTTCAGTTGGTATGAATCCTTCATTGCATTCTTGCTCTTGCATTCACTGAAAATTTTTTGAGGTCTCTGCTGGCCAAAATACCATAGTATCTAACATTCTTATGAATATTAAAAAAAAATTATCTAGGTGTATCCTTCACAAATATTGATTGTAGACCTAGATGAGTGTTGAACCTTTATTAAAAATGCTTTATCTCTTTTATCTCCAATCTCAGAAACATCAACACATTTTCATAAAAATAACTTCCTTTGTCATCCAGATAAACTCTGCATTTAATAAATGTTTAAATAACCCATTTTTCATTGAAGAACCAGAAGAAAGTATATTTAATTTTATTAGGTATCCTGTTTACAAGGATCAATTTGTGGTAATTCTATTTGAATTCTAATCCTATATTTAATTTAACGTGGTTGATCTTATATCTTTTTCTGTGTCTGAACTCGTTGTGTGCCAGGTAGACACAGAAGGTGATTGAGAAATCAGGCACAACTGTTAGTGTTTGTAATCATATCTAAACATTGTAAGACTGGTGAGTTCTTATTACTCTTTACTGTCATACCAAATAGTGGTTCTAATTAGTATTTCTGAATAACAATGAAGTACTGTAAGTCATCATTAACTTTAAAATGTAGAATGTTAAAACATGCATCCTTCATATTGCTGTTCTGGTATTACATAACGAGTGTCAAACTCTCTACAAATTCAAAATAGATACAATTCTTGTTTTGAAATTTAATCTCTGTTGCTGTTAATCTTGATTACAGCAGCATAATTTTCTGTATTTTCATTGTGTGTACTGTCCAACAGTTTCATTTAATGCATCTTCACTATAGCTAAAATGAACAATTTTAGGCTTTGTACCATTTTAAATGTAGCTGGTATAATGATAGTTTCAATTATACAACTGCTGTGCAACAAGCATGTGTTATAAACCAACATTATATACCATATATGTATGAATATGAAACATATATTTTTCATTTATATACTTTAAATTAAAGGAATTTTACAGAAACATAATAATTTAATTGAGAATTACACAACTGAATTTACAACTAAATAGTTTTCCTGAACACATAATGAGAAAAGAATTTGTCATAGATATCCCTTGAACCTGGCTAAAGCTGTTACAGAGCCAACTCCATGTCTAGTATGAAGTAGACTAGCAATACAGCAAGAAGTGGCAAAGCTACTAGAAGAAGTAGCTACCAGCTTTTCTGGTAGCCATGTGTTTGACAGAAATTACTTTTCCAAACAGAATTTAGAAGATAGATTTTCTTACATGGCTCTCTGGACTAAAGTATGCATTATTCAAGCAAATGTGATTTGCTGAAAATAGTGATTGCACTACAAGTTTGAGATTAGAATTTAAAAATATTTCCTTTGTTCATGCATGATATTCTAAGACTTGATGCATCGTTTTTGTTAGTTGTACTATTAAAGATTCAGACATTTTATGAGACGCATATGTTTGTAGAGTGTTTTTGGAACACAGCAATTTGCTTTACAGCTAAGAAGATAATACCCCAATACATTGCAAATGCAACTGTTTGCTCCTAATTCAACTGGGAAATGAAAATGTAATGAAACAGAAATCCATTTTGATAACATTGATTACTCTGTAGGCAGTTTAACTTTTCAAAACCAGTTTTATAACATTCACACCTGATTCTATGTCAAAGAGATAGATTTAACATGCGTTATGTTTTTTAGTAATCTCTCAAGTGCCTTGAACACACTAACTACCGTTTCAGCAACAAGTAATACCAAGTAATGCACTATTAAGTCCTGAGTGCAACATGAAGTAAATGCCCATCTATTTTAGCATTAAAATTTATTTGCATCTTGTAATGATATTTTGGACTAGCTGAATTCTATGTGTACTTTTATACAGTGTGATTCTGAAGCAACACAAATGCTGAACATCTAAAATATATGCATTTCTTAGTCAAAGTTCCAGATCATTGTTATTTAAATCATTTTTCAGGAAAACTTATATTATCCTAAATACATGAGAAGTTTGAAAAAGTAGTTATTGAAACATGGGCTGTCACTTGCACTGATATGTAATGAACAAGAATGTGACAGGTCTTTTCTCTTATTTTCTGACACATATTCTGTTAATTTCTTTCCCTCTGAAAAACAACTTTGATAGGTGTAAATTAGCAACATCACAGTACTTATAATGCCACTTACTTTTAAGTGGCTAAGCTATCATCAGCTCTTAGATAAAGATGAAACTATTTGGTATTGTTTGTGATTAACCTCTGATTTCCTGAACCATAAGTATGGTTGCAGGATAAGGGCATCCCCAACCTTCTGCATTTGGTTTGCATGGAAAGATTCAGGTAGCGGGAGGAGGATACAGTCCCAGGGGTGGCTTCTCTGAGAAGCAGCCAGAAGCTTCATCCATGTGCAACAGACTGT
This sequence comes from Orthonyx spaldingii, assembly GCA_013397795.1. Taxonomy (NCBI): domain Eukaryota; kingdom Metazoa; phylum Chordata; class Aves; order Passeriformes; family Orthonychidae; genus Orthonyx; species Orthonyx spaldingii. The sequence goes on along the minus strand of VZTJ01004180.1, from coordinate 569,672 downwards.
GACAATAGTGCAAAAGAATAGAACATCTTACCCAATTGTATTGCTAACATGCACCACTAGGTAATTGATTGCATTTTAAACAATTCAGATGTGTCTGCAGAGCAGCACTATCAAGGACATCACCCACCTTTGGAAAGTATTTAGGAGAAATGGATAAATTGCGTAAGAGAGATATTTATGAATAAATATTGTGATCACAATTACCTGATGGACTGTTAGACTTTGTTATATCTTTTATCAGTGAGCATTCTGGAATGCTTGTGAGATGTAGCATTTATCCCATGGCTAACATTAGATTATCTGCAATCTGCCCCTGCGTGTTTTTAGAAAGATTGTGTATTCTTTCAAAACAAGGCCAAGAACTTGATTAACACATTTTAAAGAAACTTCAACTGGGGAGGGCGGG
>VZTJ01004180.1:401090-569194 GCA_013397795.1 Orthonyx spaldingii | reverse complement strand
TTTCTTTTGTGAATTAAAAGTCACCAGAATTTTTTTACAGTACAAACATAAGTTCATCTGAAAGGAGAATTGTTTTGATTTCATAGCTTATTCTGCAAATTATGGGCTGCTAAGGCAATTCCTTGACCAAAATTCATTATCACAGCTTTTATATTTCCTTTTTACGTATTTTGATACTATGCGTTTGAATATTACACTAAAAACTTCCATATTATGGAGGCAGGAGTTTTTTTACAAACTTATAAACCAGATTGTTAAACTGAAATAACATACATGGATTTCTTTGTCCATAATGCCCTCCCGATAATTTTTACCCATATAGATTGATTCCAGTAATGCATTACAAATCTAATTGAGGATCAAAGAGAAAATTTCAAATAATTATACCCTGAAATAGTGTATCTTGCCTTATGTCTGGTTGTGCCATATGCAGTTCATTGCTTTTCAACACCATTTTCAGAAGTGATGTTTGCTTTCACTTATTAATAAAATAAAATTTTCAGAAACAATTTAGAAGACAAAACGCTGAAGAGTAAAGACCTGCAAATTGAAAAGCATAGTAAATTTAAGGGTCTCAATATCTGCCAACTTTCTTTATTGCAGTTACATCAATTCCATTTATCTGTCCAATTTCAGAATTATTTTAGGCTTTTTGCACTTCAAGACATTTGGGAATATTTTTTCATAAAATATGAAATAAATTGTGATATCTTAGTTCATGTTTTTTGCTTGTTTTGGTGTTATGTTGTGGGTTTTTTGTTATTCCATTGTCTAAGCTTACAGTAGAACTGAATGAAAAATACCCTTTTCTGCTGTGTTAATTTGTATGTCTTAATGGAATAGTCACATGTTATCCTTATTTTTTCATTGGCAAGAAACTACAATTTAAACTGAACCAACACCAGAAAGCTCTGTCTGAATTGGCATTTCAAGATCTGTGTTTAAGTACATTCTAAATTCTAGTGTTGATTTCTACATAATGCTGAAATAGATGTTTTTCATAGTTATTTCTGTAAGTTATTTTAGTAGTATTTTATAATGCATATTATCTGTCAGGCTTACAGAAAGACAGATATTTTATTAAAGTGTTATGTATTTGATATATTTTGGCTATTCCAGGTGTGCCAATGATTAATTGTTACAAAATATCTTAGATGTAACAATGATTTCCTTTATTTCAGGAGCTGAAGCTGTGGAAGCTCAGTGTAAGAGATTTGAAGTGAGAGCAAGTGACAGTGGAAAAGTATTGTTTTCTGCAGATGAAGATGAGATTGTCATTGGAGCTGACAGACTGAAAGTAACAGGTATGGTAATAATAAAGTTTCTAAATTAATGTATACATCTATTTTTTAATATCTTTAGTAGTAATTAAACTATCAATCTTCTACAAAATTTTAATCCATTGAAGAAAAAATCTTCTCATTATCAGTGATTGTTTGACCAACCATAAGATACTGCATAATCTAAATATCAATTCCTCTAAAGGTAGATTTGAATTTAAACTCTGCAGGATCAACTGTGGTACAAAGCACACCTTACCACTATGTTTTGGCTTTTACATATTACCATTGAGCATTGTTTTGTGGTGGAAGTACCATTTGTTTAGGCAATGCTCCTTCAGAATTATAAAAACTTGTTATATACAGTGACCTTTGTTTTTTCTGTATACAAACTATCAAGTCTAACTTCCATATTAATTAAGGGTATGTACTCTATTTCATGAGGCTCAGCTGAAAAACCTTGCCTTGACTTGGCTGTATTATCTTACAATAAACAAAAGGTTACTGTTATGGTTTCACCATAGCCATCAACTAAGCTTTACACAACCACTCACTCACTCCTCCAGCAGTGGGGATAGGGGAGAGAACTGGAAGGGTGAAAGTGAAAGAACCCATGGGTGGAGATAAAAACAGATAAAGCAAAAGTCACGCAGAAGCAAAGCAAACCAAGGAATTAATTCACTGCTTTCCATGATCAGTGGGGTGTCCAGCAATCCGCAGGAAAGCAGGGCCTCATCATGCATAACGTGGAAAAAGAGAATCATACTGAATCCTGCTAAGGATCAGACTTGGTCATAATACTAAATGCTGAGAAAATTAATCTCAAATGTACAATTGACACAGGAGATTTCAAAGCATCTATCATAAGTTAAAAAATAAAACATCTTACAAATGGTGCTAAGATTAAATTCCTGACCACTGAGAAATGCAATCATAAGTTTTAGATGTCATGATCATTATTTTTTAATCAAAGTTTTGAAGGCATAAGAACTGATTTTATCCAAAGATCATGTGATACCTTTAAATTCTTCAACAAACACATGAAAGGTGATGAGTCCCTGTGAGCTGCATCAATCAGACGGCATTACTCCACATGGCATGATATGATTGATGAAACCTGGCAGGAAATCATAATGTCAAACATCAACCAGAATTTTTTTTTTTAGTTTATTTTTCTCAAGCTTGTGTTTTTATTATCATGGTGCCTTGGGATGAATATAGGAAAGGAATTATAGAGGAAGAAATAAAACACAAGCTGAATATAAACAAGGAAAAATAAGATGTGCTTTTTTGGAGATTAAACTCTTACGTGTATTTATTTAAGGGTGGTAATACAATGAAATTATTTTATTTTCTTCTGTAGTAATCAATAGTGTCTATTTGGAAACACTTCACTATGAATGGGTCCAATAAATGATTTATTTTGGTAATTAATTTTCAAAGTATGCGCGTGGGCATTTATAAACTATCATGGCAATGTGGGATTTTTTTATATGATGTTTTCACCATTCAGAAGAATGTTTTTTAATGCTCAGCTTTTAAAAGCAGTCTATCATAAGTCAGTCTATGAAATTCTTCATTAACAAAAATTTGAAAGATTATCTTGACAGCTTCTCACTGATTATTTTTGTAACATTTTTATTTGTAAAATTTTATATAGGCAGCCTATTCCAAGGAGAAAGGTACAGTAGAACCAGGGTAGTAATCCAGATATCAATTTATTTCCCAGATAAGAGAAATATGGGGTCAAAAGTAGTACTTTTTGGTTTAGATATATTACTTTTATATATTTCTGTATTAGAAGTCTCTCTCTTTAAAATTAGACAATTGGCTGGTTTGGTTTAAACTTCTTACTCTTCAAGCCATTGCTAGTTTTTCTTTTTCTTTTAACTGTATTAGCTCTTTTCTACTTTATTACTCAAGGAAAGAAGAAAAAGGATTCAAATTTTGCTTTGTTAGAGACAGCTACTAGAAGGGCAGCTGTCTATTGTCCCTTTGCACAGAGATGCCTCCTGCCACCAAGTTTAACATGCATGATAGAGCTTTGGAGGGACAAAAGAGAAAGGCTTGAGGAAGTGAACATATTGTTAAAGAACTTGGGAAACAACTAGTAATAACAAGCTCATTTTCTTATGGGTTCATGGATTTCTTTCTGCACACAGTTAAACCTTTTTCCATCTCTTATATTCACCCTCTTCCAATGGACAGCAACTGTAGCATCACAGAGCCTTCTTCTCTCTCTCTGCAGCTACAGAACAAGAATATCTGTTTGATTTTTACTTCTCTTACTTAAATCTTAATTCAAAGTTTTCTTCCCTTTGCTTTTATTTCATTTTTCTTTTAATTGGAATACGATCTCTGTAAGATATTCTTGCGGCAGAACTGTACTGGTCAACTTTCTTCGTGAGAGCACAAGTGCATATCATGAGGCAGCTTCATCCTGCCAGAGTACTTTTGAGAAAGATTAAGAATCCCTAGGACAGTGTACATTTTTCTAAGACAATTTTATGAAATAAAGTTGTATAAAAGCCTCACTGGATGGCTCTGTTAGTACAGTTTGCCTTTCTCTTTTTTCTTAAACCAGCTCGTAGTTAGCAGGTTTATAAGAAGTACGAAGGAACATGGAACTCACCTAGTTTTAGTCTAACTACATCTACTTTTTTTTTGACAATGTAAACAGGGTTTTTTCTCCTCTGGCTTCTAAGATGGCTAAATGCACATTACCAGAAACTCTCTTTTTTACCATTCAACTTATAACTTTCTATCCAAATTATACAAACTTTTTGCTTTCTGAAAAGGGTATTTTTCTCTCTCTATGATTTTGAAGGAGAAGAGACAGCAATTTAACTCTCGTGTTATCTCCTACATATTCTTCTGATCTATATGATTCCTTCACTCTTCTATAACGTTCTTTATTTAAACATGATTTTATCTCTGACCTTTCATCCAAGACCCGTAAAAACCATGGTGTAATTTGTTTTGCTCCAGGTTTACATAGCTTCTATATGAGTTATACTTGCACATGTGGCTTTTAATGTTTTTTAATCATGCTTTAAAAAGGCAAAGCAAAAATAGACTTGCAAATTAAATGAGATAGGTCTTCTATCAGAAGCTATTGCTGTTCTGCAGTCAAATCCAATTATTTTTTCTAGATGTTGGAAATCAATGGTATCATTTTTTCTAAATAAGCCAGTCTAAATTGTTTGGAAAATATTACTTAACTTTAAGGAAATCTAATTAATTCTGTTTATTACTACTTTCTTAATTGTTGAATTATTTTATTTCATCTCTTATTGCTGCATATCTGGGTGGTATAGTCTGTTTTAACACAGGACCTGAAATCCTTTCTGGATAGAACTGAATTTTTTAATTATAATAATTAACATGTGAACCGTAATACTTTTCCTCTAAAAAGAAATAAGAAGCTACTTAGATAATTCTCAGTTATAGTTTTACCAAGATTTTAGTTCTGGAGAGTTCAACTGATTCATGATTTTTGTAAACACAAATTTTTCAGATACATGTAGTCCCATGTCTGTATTGTATGACCTGATATAATTAGTTGAAGATCACTTTTTTCCCATATTTCAAGCATAAAAATAGTTCTCACTGGGGGAATTGCAGTTGTATAAAGGTTTGCACATTGTTGCTAGCAGTACTAGGAGAAACAAAAATGTGAGGCATAAAAAATGTGCAGGTCATTATGACTTCCTAAGAGCCTTCTTCCTTGTCAAATAGCACAATCATGTAGAAAAATGGAAGTTGGAAAAGCACAGTAGAGTACATACTCTGGTCACTTTCTCAGATTAATAGCAGGTCAAATCTACTTTGACACCAAAACAATATCAGGAAAAAATATGTGAAGGGTTGCAAGTATCTTTTTCATTAATCTGAAGTATATGCTTACAGTGGGTTCACTATGGCTTTTGATCAGTCATTGACGTCACTAGATGAACGATGAGAGACTTGATGTGTCAAGGAAATTTCAGAAGGTTCCAACATATTTATATTCTGATAATATTCTAATAATAATCAGAATTAATATGCAGAGAAGTGCATCAATACTTCAGTTTTGGTTTTAAGATTATGCTACAGGACTGGGAGTCTGCAGGTAATTGAAATATGGAAAGGTCTTCTAGAGTAGTTAAAAGGAAATTATAAAATAGAAATATGGCTTATGGCTATAAAAAGGAAATATGACAGACTTATGAGGAAATATATGTGAATTCCAAATTAGGTTGGAGAAGTAGAAATAAAATATTTATAACAAGCACTGAAATGTAGAAAAATAAATTATTATTTGATGTATGTGGTTATTACACATTAGGCTTATATCTAGTGCCTTGAGAGACTGAATAGGAATTTCAGTATGAATGGGAAAGAAGATCTTGGATTTGCCACATTCAGTTGGTGGATTGTTGTTCAGGACAGATGGAGTTTGGAGAGTGAAGTGGCATAAGATGAAGGGAAACACTTAATCACTTTAAGATGGCTTATGGAGCCAAATTATCTGACCACAGTAAAACTACTGTATTTGATGTTGTACTAAAATTTAATCCTTTAAGCAGATATGACAAATTCTTGGTATCATGAACACTGAATGAACCAGAATTCTTTTATCGTCATCTGTCAGTAGCAAAAATGCAACACATATATAGGATTTCTGTGTTTCCTGAGTAATAAGTATATTAATGTGTACTCCAGTGATGAATAAGGTTTCTGATAAGCTTATTTAGATCTCAAGAAAGCACTTAATGTCCAGGCTTGCCTTTATGGGAACTCTGACTGAAAGATAATGTTACTGTGGTAGTCTAACCACTTGGCTAAAGAACAACCTGTCAAAGCATTACTGTGGAGGTACAACTACAGAGCTGATTACAATCACATATATATATATCTGACTCCAAGCTATCTATGAACTGAAAGCTTTATAGGCAGGCTACAAATGGTGAGAATAAATAAATAAATAAATTTCTTATCCAGGACATTGCTTAAATGTATTTATATCTTCTGATTAAGGGTAGAATGCACCCAGCCAGCTCAGATTCCAAGCAGTGTGTACTTATACCAGCCTGCAGGTGTAGACTGTTGGAGGAATGCATTGACTTAAGGATAATAACAGTTTATTGGCAAAAGAAAGATTTTTATTTTTGGCACTTAAAAACATGTCAAGGAAAAGAAGAACTGGTCTCAGAAACATAAGTAAAGTGAAATAAGTCTTGGTAAATTAATTTTTTCTGAAAAGGGAATAAACCAAAAACAAGCCAAATGTGCAAACAGTTCTGTCAGGGCAGGAAAACATGTTCCATTTCTCTATAGCCATTTCACTGTAAAATACTCATGTAGGCTGTTCTATAGACTGAGACATAGAAGAAGCCAGCATATAGTCAGGCAGAAGAAAGGGAAAGAAATGGGAAAACCCTCCCCTCAAACCACTAAATATCACTCTTTTAAAACAGAGGTACAAGAAAATCATCTCCTACCTAGATAGACAATCTTTCTGTAATCCATACTTTTTGAATAATTCTCCTTAATAATCGACTTTTTTCCCCCTTTTTTTATGATAGCATCATTTACAAGAGAAGACAGATTTTAATCCTTCCCTCTCCTTCTGGGCTGTAATCTATTTAATTCTATTAAGTAGGGTTTATGTTTTTTAAGCTGATTCTGCTCTTATCTGAGCTGTTCCTTTGCAGAATGCAGCCAGCATTTTCTCAAAGTTAATGGAGACCATTTTCCCTGTTCTGGTAGAGAGCAGTATCAATCCAGAACCTGATTCAAACTTACAAAGTGAATCTGATTTTCAGGTTAAACCTTTGACACCAAGATTTAGCTATTGGATATTTGTGGACAATGTTTATTGCATTATTATTTTTATGAACACCTGCCAATGTCTGCATCATGTTCCCAGTCATATTCCACATTCTTTGTTGAAGGACTGTGTAGAGTTCACACATGCAATTTAAAAGAATTCTAGTTTGAAGTATCTGGACTGCACGATACCAGGCAAATCCACATGACCTGTGAAAAGGTTAAAGCTCACAGGGAAATTACCCCACTATTAGTAAGCTAACTCTTAAATCAAACTAAAACAGCTTGTTTGGAAAACACACACTAAACATTCAGGTTTTGATGCAGGAACCAGGTATTAATTGGGTTCAGATTTTGTAGCAACATTTTAACTCTTAAAACTGGACTTAGTCTGTCACTCATATACCCTCAGGCTTTTTAGTTTTGAAAATGCACATTTAAATTGCAGCAGCCAGATCCATCTCTATTTTTAAAATATAGCTACTCACAGGAGGGAAAGGTGAGTCATAAAAGAGCTCCAACATTCCTATTTTCCTTTTTTTTTTTTTGCCTTAAAGAACTTGCTTGTGGTTTATTTATACCTGGAAAAAAATTCTTTTGGAGATAAGGGTCAGGCTGCAGAACACTATAGGATTTCAGTTCAATAAAAAAGAGTGTTTGGTTCCAAATACTCACCCTATAGTGGTGACACTACAGGCCAAAAATATTTTGCTTTGTCCTGGAGCAGTATTCTCATTATGTACTAGAAGATGAAATCATCTGGATTTCAATTTGTAAAGCCTTCAGAATAGGAGAAATACTGTTACATTTTCAGGAGATATTGTAGGCATCTGACTTTTCACTAAGAATATACTGATGTACCTCTAACTGTGAGATGTGTAATACATGTCAGAACTGCACTTCATTTTCTCTGAATTCTATTAGAAACCACTACAAACTGGCTTTTTTATTTTTATCTGACTGTAGTTATCCCAACTTTAAGCACAAGCTAATGTATTTAGTAACCACAAACTGCATGGTGAGATTATACAAGCATTTGTCATGACGTACATCATACTTTCCAAACTTACATGAACAGGAAGATCTTGACTCTAAATTTAGGTGGAAAATAGCAGAAATCCTCATATTAAGGTACTATTTGAGTCCATGGCAGTCACAGTTCGATACAAAGCCTTACTCAGAGGAAAAGTTAGATCTCCACCACTAACATCCTGGGCTTCACTGTATTCTCTAGATCTGTTTATGAAGCAGGTATGCAGGGAAAGCTGTGGAAAACATGGATTCCAATAATATCTGCTCTGTAATACATTTCAAAGCTTATTCATAGCAGACTCCTGTAAGATAGGAAGAATTCTGCACACAGGAAGCAACTCTAGAAAAAGAAATTATTTCACCCACAAAAATATGGCCTGCAGCTTTCAGCCTACATTGTGAATTTAAATTCCTATCCTCATTGTGGCTAATGATGAGTTTAAATTTCACAGTGTCTGACAGCATTAAATTCAGCACACCAAGACACAAACATAATAAGCCATCATTTTGGCTTTAGAAAAATATCATAAATATATATAGGCCTTTGTATTTGAATTGAAAGTGTATAACAATGTAGCTTTGCTCAAGGTTCAGAAAATATGGAAGTTTGTATGTGTTATGAAGTTTAAGTATAAATAGCAATGCTTAAAAATTCAGAATAAGTAATGTAAATTCCAGAAGTAAGAGTGGTAAAAATCAACATATAGTCTATGAAAAACATGAAATTATATGTGGTAAAAATTATCTCACAAAAATAGAATGAAGAAAAAATCTCAATATCCAGGAAGAAATGGATGCATCTGAAAGCTGTATAACTGTTCTGAGATTCAAAATAAGTTATTGTTTATACTTCATAGGTATTGAAGAAAGGACAAATAACTTATGTGGTAATGTTGACTACCAAACCTAAAAAATTGAAACAGATTAGACTTTTAATAAAGAAAAGGAATCATCTAATGCATAGGGCCTAGTGACAACATTTTGGAATATTTAGGGGCCTCTTGTTTCTTTTAACTTCAAAAGACTTTTAACTACAGCAACTGACATTCATTAGGATTAAAAAAATATATCAAGATTGTACAAAAGATATATAGTTTGTAAGGATGACATAGTGTTGGAAAAGTAATGTGAGAAATGTTGCTGATCAGTGGGAAAGAACTGAGAATCTGAAGGTGAAAACAAATCTTAAAATGATTTCAAATTAAAATGTCTCCCGCTCCAAAGTTGCAGGGAAAGCCAACAGCATAACAAAATCAAATTGACTTCTAGGGGTCAATTTTCAAACCTAAAAGAAATCATAAGTAATACTTAAAGGCATCCCCAGAAAAAGAGTTAGAAAGCATTTTGAACATAAGGTCAAGAGCATCATGTGATATAAGAAAGTCAAATATTGAGCTAGAATGTGTAAACAGGAGTAGGTCCTGCAGATCTTCTCACCTATTCCACACTGGTAAGGTCCTATTCAAAGAGTTTAGTCCTGTTTGGTGTACCATTGTTCAGTAAACAACTGGATAGACTCTACATCCATGAGACTGATTAGTTGTCCAGCAGAATTATTTCTGAGGAAGAGAGAAGATGCTGGTGGTGCGTAGCTTGAAGAAAAAATCTCAAAGAGAATGTCATATCAATCTTGAGGCCCTGAGAAACAACCTCTTGAAAAACAAGGGATGCTATTGTTAAAAAAACCCCAAAACCAAAAATAACATCCAAACAAAACAAACAAACAAACACTCAAAACAAACAAAAAACCCATCCCCAACCTATCAGAAAAAAACCCCAAAAGCCCCACAAAACATCTCACACCAACTAGCCAACAAAAAATACACAAAAGTTTTTAATGAAAGAATAGAGGAACAGGGAAATAGTTTGGCTGTAGAGAATGTAGAATTTCCTTCATTTTCTACTTCAGAGCTAATTATATCATCTGATGAATATGAACTAGTTGATCTTGATTTGGTTTTGAACTTAATGATCACAGAAAGGAATAAGCCTTAGTAGAGATGAGATATTTCCTTTTTATGTCTAGTCACAAGCCATCTAATATAAATTCAATAAAATTTTTTCTTTCTAATCTTAATTCTTACTAACATATTAGATACAGTCATCTTCATTGTAGTTTTATTTACATTCTTTATGGGTTTTTTTTGTTTGTTTGTTTGTTTTTTTTAAGCTATAACACATTGGTTAGAATGAAAAAACATGTGGGTAGCATGACCAAAAAACTGGAGATCAGTACATATATTTTCACCTAGGTCTCTATTTTGATCTCTTACTAACCACTCATGAAATCTATCAATTACAAAACACTCATTTTCACTTTTGCATAAAAGTGTTTTTGTTCAAGCTAAATGGAAGATTCCTTTTTTTTCTCTTCAATAAAATTAAGGAAAAATTATAGCAAAAAAGTTTTTCTTGAAATTTTTCTTTTCCATTTTGCAGAGGTCTGCATTGAAATCTGTCTGTAAATTCTGAGCAAGTTACAGCATGATGGGACATTAGGAGAGAGTTAGAATATCCCTCTGCTATAGAATCAAGGGCACGCATTCCCAAACAGGATCCAGCAAGAAGTGTTTGTATAGCAATGGAACCAGCACCTATTTTCTTGGACTTCTCTTCACCTTCAGCATGTGCTTTCAGAGACAGGCTGAAACATGACAGACATTTACCAGCCCTACTGTCTACACATCTTCACATACACTTAATACTTTTGCTCTGGTTTGTTCCACGGAAGTCCTTCAGTGTTCTTATCCCTTCTACATGGCAGTTCACCAGTAACAGGCTGGCCAGTGATAAGTTAGCTTTATTCCTTTGCTCTGTGAATACTTTTGTTCCTTGCAAAACATGTCACTAAGATAACCACTAGTCTTTTGGACCCAGTGGAACTTCATTATGTATTACCACTTCAATTTAAAATTCTTCCATCTACCAGTCACACCAGTTTTTTCCAGCAGGCATTTCTCCAGGGGGAACCTTCTTCTTTTCTGAGATCTGATAATAGGACAAGAATCTTAAGATAAATCTACATAATATATTGTATGTGGATGCAAAAAATTTTCCTCTTATTTGAAATCTAACTAGGCAGTCTAGGAAGGATGATCTTGAAACTGGTAATTACGTTGGTGTTGCCCCTAGTCTGACTGAATTTGTCTCGATCCTCAGGAGCTATGTGATCCTGTGTTTGTGCTGGATCATAATTCCAGGCTTAGAAACGTAGACTCTATGGCCCTTCTTTCCTACTTTGTTCTCTGTTGTAAGCAATCCCTGCAGATTTTCAAGTGAGCTTCCCTGACAAGAGTGAGCATCCTTGTTGGTAAATCCCTTTTGGTTTCTTCAGACTTCAGCTAGTCTCTTTCTGGAAAGAATTAATTTCTTTCTTCCTCTTACATCTTTCATAGAATTTAATTCCTAAATTTGGGGGTCACTTGTTTAGTTAAGTACAGATAATTTGAACACATCTGCTCAGACAACTTTCTAAGAACAGGAATTTATTTGTTTTTAGTTTTTGTTGAGCAGTAGATATGTGTGACTTTCCAGTTGTGAAAAACCCACAAAGAAATTGTATTTCTCTTCTATTTAATTGTTTGAATTTCAGTGAATAATTTATGATGGTGATTTGGTCATTGTTACTTTTTTGTGACTTGGTAAGATTTGAAATGCAAGTTTTTTGACTTACATCAGAAGTATGTTTGTTTCGTTATTAAACTTAATTGTATTGTCAACTTCACTTTTGAGTAAAATTTGGTACAGTGAGGGGAAGATGAGAAAGCTGCATATATAAGCACACTTTGCTACAAGAAGGGATAGAATGAATGAGCTTAGCAAGGTAAAGCACCTGGAGACCTCTCCTTTCAGAAACTCATCGTGCTGTAGCTGGTAGCCCACACTAAAACCTATATGTCCATGCTTCCTGATGTTACATGTTACATTCATAGTTAAACTGAACTGAATATGAATAGCATAAATTTTCCTGGTTTAATAACACTTGTACTGGTCCTGGCAACACTAATATCAGTAATGGGTATAGTGGGGTATGATTATCTGCCTCTTTCTACTTAGAAAGCATTAGAAGTCAGTTTTGTGGTAACTGTTCTTTAGTGTATATCTTGGTTTTCATTGAAGGTATCAGATTTGTAAAACATTTGAATCTTGTGAGTGTGCTAGAAAAACACTACTAGAGAGTAGATCTAACCACATGTGTACACAGACACACATGCACAATCATATACAGACAAACACCTTCCAGTTCTTCCAGGCAATACCAAAATGTCATTTAGCTCAAGTAGCGACTTTTCCCTTAAGTATCATCATTCTAAACCAATCTGATACATAAAGTGTGATAGAAATGACAGCAAGTACTATAGGTTGCACTACTTACAATGTAATAGAGTATTTTCCTGTCTTTTATCTACATCACCGTCTGCAAAGTGTGTTGTGTTGGTCAGAGTGCTAGATATAGCAGCAGGGAAAATTTTATAAGTACTTGGATATCATGATATGACCCCAGATGATTCCAAGGTCAGCAAAACAAGATAGTGGAAGTAGCCAAATGCAAGGTTCACTTGAAAAATTCTTTTTTTGGTTGAAATTTATGGTTGAAAGCATGAGGCGAGATTGGTAGTTGCATCTGAAAGTCTTTTCTCATTAAACATCAAAGGGAGATAGCTTTTTTAAAAGTATTTATTTTTGTATCAAGCAAGCCAATTGTATTATTTTTGCTATTTTTATCTTAGTAGCATTACCAAATGATGGACTACTTTTCAAATCTGCTTTTACACTCTCAGTGTGGAGCAGAGAAAATGCAATAGATAAAGCATACTGTGCAGGAAAAGTATCTATCAACAAGTTTGTTTCATGTTTTAGATGTCAGAATTGTTTTTAGGTTTTTTATAGTTGCAATTTTTTTTCTTGTCACTGTCATTCTTGGCCTTTCCTCCCTGGTTTATATTTAGATTTATAATGAAAGGAAAAGACCAATTAGAATTTCTGAATTTGAAGTTTGTATGAAAACACCCTTTTTTGTCGTTGTTGTTTTTCTTCTTGACAGCAAATCTAACAGTAACTCAGAACAATTTCATTTAGGCAAAAAATTAATGTAACAAAAAGAATAGATATTAAAGGGAATTTTAATGCAAAACAAGAAAAGGAGCAGAGAGAGCATCCTGCTGAAAAAACAGAATATATTGCTTATAGTGACATCTCTCCAGAGGGAGACTAAAAGGCAAGGAAGATTAAATCTAAAAGAAGTATATTCCTTTGGAAGGTTTAAGAATAAAAGAACAGAGGTCTTCCCAGGCACGTTCTGTTCAGTTTAAGCTGAAAGGCTGGAGTAGTAAGCATCATGACAATTTATTAAGTGGATAATATAGAGAAATACCTCTTAGAGTTGATTTCAAGAAAAGGCAAAATAAAAAAGATTTTCTTTTTTGTCTCTTAATCTGCCTCTGAAACTAGTATGGGCTTTTGTTGATAGTTGGACAAAGGTAATATATTTTTCTGTGTTTTTAACTTAAAAATGATAAAACAAAAGAACTAATTTCATGATGACTGTCAAAATATATGGCATTCTGTTCCCTAGGTATGACTATTCTGGTGCCCAGGATTCAGTTTTCTATTCTGAAAATGCCTGAACAGAATGTACTGTAAGAAGATGTGAATATGAATAACAGGTTTTTCTGGCAGCTGACCACACCGAATTTTCATGCAACAATAAAGCCTGCTTTGCTAGTTTTAGCTAGACATGCCTTGGTATGTAGCAAGGCAATGGAAAGCACTTAAATCTTACAAGTCTGAATTTATGGTAGGTATGTGAAAGGTGAATTTATGATAGTTGTATTGCAGCAGTGATGAGAGTGTGATTTTTGAGTCTCTCCTGACTCACAAACAGTAAAAGAGCAAAGACTAGATGACGGTTTTGCCACAAGACTCACAGCAGAGCTGGGCTGTTGCAAGATTTGCCAAGTAATCTGAATTGTGGTCATACTCTGAGTCGTGGATACTGCTCCTTGGTGACATAGAAGGAACTATTGAGACTGGCACTGATAAATTACTCTGTGACCAGCTCAGTCCCATCTTGAAAATGGAGTGGTAGATCTAGCGGTAAATTACTGCCACAAACCCTCCTCCTACAGCATCTGCAAGGTATGTGGCACATCTCTTGTGGTTCTAGCCTGAAGAAAACATCTGAGTCTTTGGCAAAAGATGTATATTTCAGCCAACCTTCACATATTGCCCTATGCTTTAGTATCTTGTCCATTCCTGCAGAAAAGGCTGTCTTTCCTGTGATTAGTAAAGATAACAAATAGGCACGCGTTTGCTAACACAACCATCGGTGGTTTACAGTCATTGCAGTTAATTGGTTTGAAATACACCTGCTTCCATTTTGTTGCTAAATTAAAAGGCTTGCTTCATGGCTATGCAGACTCGAAGGTGAGAATAATAAGTGACAAAATTACTGTTGCACATTCACACTCCCCCTCACAGCTGCAGAATTTCCATTTAAAGCTGCAGTAAAGACTTACCTAATGCTAGGCTTAAATGTGTTGTATTAATCTGTGTAATTTACTTTGAGAGAGAAAACCAGAACATTAATAAAGAGTAGGAATAGAAACTCATAATAGGTTATAATCACTAGTGTTAATATCAAATAGACACCTTTTAACAACCTTGTAAGTAATTGATATTAAAGCTTCATTTTATTTTTCATACCTGAAAAAAACAATAAAAGACTTTCAATAATTTGAGATACTAATATTTTTGTTAAATGGTGGTCTAATAGGCACCAAAATGTATTATATCCACATATCCCCATTGTGGAAATACATATGAGGATTCGTCACACATTTTCATTTTTGCATTAATTTAGAAGTATTTGGAAGCATTTGAAGACTTTTTAAATACATACTATGTACTTGCATATTATGCACTTCTACAGGGTGCACAAATGCACTTATCTAAATATTTGATTATAATTTATCAATGGCATGCTAATTCCAATATAGTAAAAATACTATAGGAGAGTTATTTCAAACATCTGGATAATTGTCCTGCTGCTTTGTGGCCTCCTTTGCATAAATAAAACAATTTACTAAAATGTATGAATGCTACAGTAATTATCACATACTCCTAACAATTTTTCAGTATGTTACAGTGATGGCAAAGTAGAGAACAGAAATAAATGCACATTTCCATAAGGCAGAGATAACTCACCTTTAAAATGCAAATATAACTCACCTTTAAAATGCAAATATCGTACCAAATGAAGCAGTTAGAATGCTAAGTAACTTAGATGACTTCTGATATGGTTGAAGTGAGATTTTCAAACAAGGTTTTCCCAATTTAGATACAATTCAGATCATCAACTGCCAATCAGCTGTTGAAGGCAAAAGCTTAAAAGTGCTTGGGTTGTCTGCATTGTTGCTCTACATCACTGGTCCCCTGTACCCAGTACTGGTGAGGCTACACCTCAAGTCCGTCCAGTTTTGGCCCCCCACTTTAAAAAGACATTGAGGTGCTGGAGCGTGTCCAGAGAAGGTCAATGGAGCTGGTGCAGAGTCTAGAGAGTGAGTACTATGAGGAGCAGCTGAGAGAACTGGGATTGTTTAGCCTGGAGAAAGGGAGGCTCAGGAAAGACCTTATCACTCTCTACAACTGCCTGGAAGTGGATTGTAGCAAGGGGTGGATTTGTCTCTTCTCCCCAGTGACTAGTGACAGGACAAGAGGAAATGTTCTCAAGTTACACTGGGGAAGGTTCAGTTTGGACATCAGGAAGAATTTGTTCACTGAAAGGGTGGTCAAGCACTGGAATGGGCTGCCCAGGGAAGTGATGGTGTCACGAAATCTGGAAGTGTTCAAGAAATGACTGGACATGACAATTAGTGCTATGGTTAATTGTCAAAGTGGTGATCAGTTAAGGGCTGGACTTGATAATCTTGGAGGTCTTTTCCAACCTTACTGATTCTATGATTCTATGAAATTGCGTAGACATTCCTGGCTGGGTTTTGTGAGCAGGCAGCTGTACATTATATTTTTCAGAAGGCTTCAAAATGGGAAATTATTGCTGTTTGTTCTTGAAACTGTGTGAGAATCAATTTTCTCGTTCTCTCATTTTGTACTTGGAATATCCAAGTTTATGTACCATTCTTTTACATTCCAGGTGAGTCCCCTGGTTAGGAAGCTATTCATTGTTGTTTGATAGTCTTCTTATTCATTGATTCATTCATTTTTCATCAGGGAAACAACAATTCTGCTTTGAAACTCATTAACTATTCATTAGAGCATAAGCCTGAGTGTTCCAAAATCTAGGGTTATATACTACAACAAAGTGAAAATGTGATCTTTTTGATTTATTAAATATGAGAATAATCCCACTAAAATTCTAACTTTAGAATGTAGGCAGGGACACTTTTTGTGTCTGATGGACTATGATGAACCCAAAATCATTTACACAGTTTTAAGAAAAGTGCAAATACAGATTATCATTTATATGAAAAGATGATAAATTTTGAGGGGGGGTATTAGAAATTATTTACTGTGAAATCTCAATGTAAACTTTATTCATATATCTAGCTTGTAAAGTTTCAAGGAAACTGCATCAATTCAAGCAGAAAATTATTGTATTTCATCATTTTTATTATCATGTGTATCTCCATCTGTCATATGTAATAGGGTAAAAAAGTAAAAAATATTACAGAAATTATTATTTTTTTGAAACCTCTTTTCTGTAAACGCCTTAACTATATTTCAGTTTCATTCATGTTTTGAGGAACTATTCAGATTTAATGTGACTTCTCAGCAGTTTCATTTACATTTATTGGCTTTTTCATCTCAGAGGGAGCATTTAGAATAGCCATTTCCAATTATTAATTGAATTATGTTACTGCTATTCTCAGTCCAGATTTTATTCAAATAGATTTACATTTTCAGAAAAGTAAATCAAGTGGTGGCCAAAAATAGATTTTGGATGTGAACCTTCAAACAATTATATGGATGAGAAACTGAACAGATAGGCACAATCCAGCTTCATTTGCATTGCAAGACAAGAGGTACCTTAACTGCCCACCTTTAGGAAGAAATGTTTCAAATGTTTGTACTTAATAAGTTAAGATGCTATTTAAGAAGATAAATACTGACTGTTACAATTTCGCAAGTATTTCCTGGAGTTGTGATTTGCTTTGATCAAAATTTAGCACACTGAAGATGCTGAATTTTAATTTATTGGGGAACTTGTTCTTCTTATTTAAATGAAAGGCTTAGTAGAAGTCTTGCATTAGTAAGGCTACCATACAGAAAATATGCATCACAAATTAGTCATATTCAAGGCCTTTGAGTAATAAATCTAAATCACTCCCTTTACAATTTACTTGTAATAACAGCTTACCTCTGAGCATTTCAATGCACATGCTTTAGTTTATAAGTAAACAACTGCATCTAGTCAGGCTGTACTACAACTTCCTACCTATAATATACCTTATATATGGCCACATCAGTGTCGTGTCTGAACCCTTCATCACTTAACATTAGTCAGTTTTGCTGCTGAGGGACTCTGCAAGATTGAAATGCCAGCAATCATGTCAATCATGTTTTCATAAAATAACTCACTTACTTTCATTTTAGTCATGTACACCTCCATAGCAAAAATCCAGTTGAATCATACTTTTTAATACAAGTACCTAACTAAATTACACTTCACGTAACTTCTAAAATTGGAAGTCTTGAAAAGATGCACAATCAATATGAAGGCCAGAAGCTGCATTCCTACTCATCTTACTCATATAAGAAGGAACAAACATTTTATGTGATCTTTTTATGAACGTTGGTTTGCGTAGCTGAACATTTCTGGGTTTTTTTTCCAGTCTGGAAATGATTAGCTTTTCCAAGGTCTCAGTGTTGAACAACAGCTATTGAAGATCACAAAAACTCTTTTAAATTTTATCTATGTACACATGGTAAAAGAATTAAGAATTTTATTTTTTTATTGTAATTAAATTTTCAGAATATAAAAGTTCCAAACATAAAACACAGTCTATTTTTTTAAGGTCTCTTCAATGGTAAAAAAACTTGATTATTTATTCCTTTTTGTGAAATCTGTCAATACTTTAACTTAACTAATTAGTGTGCAACAAGTAAAATTGCAAGCTTTAAAAATAGTAAATATTTTACAAACCCTTCTTTAAAGTCTGTAATTCAGAGGACAAATTGGCATCCCAATCTAGTACTTGCATAATTTTAGTAATTATAACTAGATGTTTCTGAAAAACCTGGTGAAAGATCAAGGTGGTAAAACTGAGCTGTGTCTGTGACACTGCAATTCCTTGTAGTTTGTACACATTAAAATGGTTCACAATTCAATTGTCAGGTGATTTGCTTACAGAAATGATGTGAAGGAGTGGGATAATGGTTATATGTGGGTCATTTTCCACAGCAAAATACCTCATTATATTTTAGTTCCTTCCCTATCAACTCTTCAGCCAGCATTCTCTTCACAAAAGAAAAAAACACAAAAAACATACTCCAACAAGCCCCCCCAAAAAATGAACCCAAAACAAAAAAAATCCCCAGCTCAATCTTTTCATCCTAGTCACAAAGCCACTGAAAAGTACCAATTTGTTATGTCAGCTAACTACTCAGAAAGTATGAAAGGATTATTTGCTGGTTGAATAAATGAAAAAACTTCCTCAGCATGCACATACATGAGCAAATATAATCCAGAACCAAATGCCAATGTTGCACTTGCAATTTTTTTTTATGACACTTCTCATTTCTCTAAGGCTGAATTTCAGGAACCAGTAAGTTGAGCAGAAATTAGTAGTTTGCACTGGTCTCTCTGAATTCTGAATTCAGTTTCAGAAGAAACACGTGACTGTTTTTGCTTGTAGCAAAAGAGTAATTTTGATTTGCTCTGTGTCAAAGAAGTGTCTTAAAGGTCTGGTGTTTATAAATCAACTATGCATAAAAAGGTTTCTCTATACATACAGAACTGAACTTTTGGCCTTTTACCTGACTCGTGCTGTTTACTGAGTTTTCTCCAGCAACCTCTATAACAACTGTTTTTCTTTGATCAGTAATTTGGCTGCACAGATGCTTCTTTCTTAGTAAAGTCTTTATATAACTCGTTCTCTTCCACTGGAAGCTGAAGGTGTAAATAATTTTGTTCAGTTACACTTACAGTTTTGATTTTAGATTCTTTGCATCTACTCTGTGCCCTTGTGATTTTGTTTCTTCTAAAAGGATCACATTTTATAGTTATCCATTCTAACTCATGTTCCTTTGACTTCAGTTCCCTAACTACTTCCTTTTCAGCTGTACTTGAAAGGGCCTAAAGGTTCAAGCCTTTTTTTTATATACCTTTTTTGTATTCATTCAGCTCTCACTAGAATGTCACTCATCTCAAAGTAGGTCTTGGCTATGATTCTGTAAGTCTGGGAATACAATTATTAGAACCTCCTCTTATTTCTGTAAAAAATAAGTGTTTTAGCATTGTAACTTATCAAATACCTAAAGAATATCTCTTTCATTAAAAAAAAATCCTATGGACTTTGAATTTGTATTTACAGTTCTATTTACTTAGTTATATCATTAGAAGGTATGTTCATAGTAACATTTCTTAAGATTATTGAACTATATGGTCTAACTTCCCATCAAATTAGCACTGATTTGCATATAGTAAATTGAAAAAAAGAATAAAACAGTTTTTCTTCTGTGTCTTTTAGTAATGCTGATCAGTTTCTTTTATTTCCTGTACAATCACTTTTCTTTTTTCTTGATCCTGCTGTTTAACTGCTGGAAACATGTCAGTAAATTCTGGTTGGCTGATCTTTCTCACCTTTCTTACTAAAACCAAGATAATTGAAAGTGTCTGCTTTTATTCCACTATGTAAGAAAGTGAATTGGAGATATTCTTGAACTCGTTGAAAGTAATTTTTTTTAAGGATAAAGCATTTACCACAAGAACTGTCATACTTCTGCTTTCGAGGCTGTATGAGAAGAAAAAAACATATTAAGATTGCATCTTCAAATAGCAAAAGGAGCATATTTGGCTTGGCTTTAGTTTTTACTATATTTTATTTAATTATATCAGTTTATCTTTAATTCTACATGCCTGAATTTCCAGTCTGCTTGAAAAGCTTGGTCTTTCTTCCAAAATTTCTATTTTCTTAGGGAAGAAATGCCTTCTCACCTTTTAAAAAATGATGCTGAAAGTGAGGAAACAATAAAACTGGGTTATAACCAGCTGTCATTTAGCTTTTATTATCAGACTTTGCCTGATATTACCTTTGACACTTCTGATTGATTTAATGCCTGACTCACACTAGAGTGAAGTTTTGTGCATCTTTGCACTGATAATGCTCTTTCAAACACTACAGGCATGGTCTTCTCATAAGGAAGGCTGGAAACTCTGCATTCTGCTCAGTTATTTATGTCTTCATATCCCATTGCCACCTTCAAAAATATAAAGGGCCCTTGGCATTGAAAGCTTTTCATTTTACTGATGAAAAAGATGAGTGGAATCTGGAAACACACTCTTTGATTTTGGATATTCAGCTCCCAGAGGGTTTCATCATAGATGGGGATGAGCTTTATTTTGAGTGACAGAAGGCCTGGCTATACAGACATGCTATTCCAGTCTTTTAAAGGAAAGAGAACCACAAGTCATTGCCAGATTTAATAAACAGGTTCTGCACAGCACATTTAGGAATAATATTAGGAAAAAAAAGAGATGCTGGGTTTTTTCCTCTTGTGGTTTTCCATAACACTCAGCAAAGCTTAGTTATAATAAGTGAATTTTGTTGAGGGTTTTTTGTGAGATCTTCAAAGCAGCAATTGTAATAAAGTTGTTTTCAGGGTTCTTTGCCAGAATATTTGTAAAGGTTATAGATTTCTGGAGATAAAAAACTAGGATTTTAATTCATTACACTCAGAAATTGTCTCTCACTGTTTTCAATATTCTGTACTAGTAGACCATTTTACAATGAAGGTTTGGGGGGAAAGGGGTTTATTGGTTTGTTGGTTTTATTTTGGTTTTTTTCTTTTAATGAGGATGGAGTTTAGAAAATTATTACCAGTTTAAAGTTTGATTAGATTTTTTTTCGGCATCTTTCTCAGGCTATTTGCCCTTTAACACTAAAAAATAATGTTAACAATTTAATATTTATAACCTCATTCTGCTTTCAAATCCTGGTAAGGATTTGAAACTAGATATCATTGGTTAACTGTAAAAATGTCTAGCAGCTATCTTCTTTGACATCCAGAGTTTCTGAAAAGTTTGCAAAATATTTAAATATTTAAAAAATTGAAAATACTTTACTGTATTTAAAATATTGTAGCAATTAGAGTGGTACCCCTGTTCTGTTCACTTCTTAAAGGGCTACAGTGAGATATTGTAGGTATATTTTTAGGTTTACTCAGAATTCAAGTCTCAGAACAAAAGAAACTTTCTGTTGTTGAAATACAGCAATTAATTCAAGAATATTCAGTAATAAGCTGTGGTTATTCCAGACAGTTTCTTTGATCTTATTTTGAGGGATGATAAATGCATTACCTGTTTTACACATTTTTATTCAGTTCTTTCACCTTTGCTGGAGGTTCTCTGTTGGAAAGACTTTCACTCCCTAGTTCTAGGCTATTTGCATTACACAATGCCCCATAAATCATCTTCAGAGAAGGAAAGTAAAATTTATGTAAGTGGATGACAAAAATAATGACATTGGATAAATCAGTAAACAAGGATGGGCATGATGATTGTTCAGGGAGTGAAAAAAAGAAGGCAGACTTCAAATACCTAAGAACATACGGAGGATATTTCTATCTATTAAATGTAAATTGAGTGGTATAAATAACTTTTATGTGTCCAGTCCTTGTAGGGAGGGTTAAGAGAAATGCTGATTTTATAGTGTTGTTCCCTACATATAAATTTCTTGCGTTTTCTAATACTTTAACAAAGAACAAAGATCCCTATTATTTTTTTGTCTTTCTCCTCCCCATCATTTTCCTTTAAAAAATGCATTTTAAATTGATTATGTAAAGAATGGTCTTTTTTTCAAATAACTTCAGTGAATGCTTACCAGAATTCTATTTTTTTTTTTATTTGAAGAGGAGTTTATCAATGAAAAATCTTGGTTGTCTAATGAAAACTGTGGAATTATCATATTCAACTTGGCCTCAGTAATATATATCAAAATTCAATAGGGAAGCAATTCAGTTTTGGAAAATTGTTACCCATTTTCTTTGCTTGGATTTTAGATACCCAGCAGGAGATACCTTAGTGTCCATTACCAACACTGAACCCAAAGCATATTCCATGAGAAAAAATTTTTCAATGAGAAAGATCTGATAGAAGAAAACTCTGAAACTGTGAGATATTTAGACTGAGCCAGCAACTTCAGGCAATAGACTGGTATTTCAAAACTTCTAAAAGTTGTTGGCATCTCAATTTAAGTAATCAAAATAGCCATAATGTAAAACACAGGAGATATTTCTCTACTGTGTTTTTATCACACTAATTTATGATATTACTTCCATTCTCTATAAAATAACTGTTCTCCAAAATATGGAGATAAGCATTCAGGAAAATCATTGCTGAAAAAATTGAATCTGTAAATGATTCAAATTTGTATGTTGAAATTCTTCTACTGATAAGCAGAAAACCAAAGTTTCACAGGATGTTGGTCCAGATTTTTATATAGAAATGAAAATATAAATATGAAGAAACATTTATTATCAATAATAAAGGATTTGATCGGAAATTTTGTCCTAAAAATGTCAATTTGTGGGCATATATTTCAATGTGTTTTTATTTTCCAAAGTAATTGTACTGTATTTTATTTATGTGTTTTAGGCACGGAAGGGGCAGTGTTTGGGCACTCTGTGGAGACACCCCATATCAGAGCAGAACCTTCCCAAGACCTCAAGTAGGTGTTGTTCAAAAAGTTGTTTTAAAATCAAGTATTCTCAAAAAAAAATTAAGTCTAGATTAAAAGAAGAATATCTGTATTGTAATATATATACTTCCTATTTCATACTCACAGATATCCAAAACACTGGAAGACTCCAGTTTGTTCTAACCAGTCAAGAAACCCCCACAAACTCCTATCACATGAAATGTAAAATCCAGTCCTTTTTATATATGACCTACCTCCCATAGTAGAATTCTTGAGAAATGTATTTTCCCCAGAGACTGGAATATTCAGGTGTTTTTAAGGTCCAAGGTGTACAGTATTGTTCAATAGCATCTGACCAGGTGTTTGATTTTTTTTTTAGCTGTTACAGAATATATAAGTCAAGTTAAAGTAAACAGTCACAAATTTTTCCATTTAGTGGTGTTTCTGGGTTGTTGGTTTTTTTGAATAATACACACACACTTTTCAAAAACTCATTACCGAGTGAGGCTGCATTTCTAAATGTAAAAAATCCAATGTTTTCTGTACATAGAAGAAAAAGTGGAGAAATCAGGAGATAGTAAAAGATCAAGCTTAACATTTACTAAGACATCTGTAGACTGAGAAAGAAAACTTAGAAAAGTTTAAAGCAAAAGCTTTTTTTTGGAATGTATGTATGTGCACTGCTAAGTACTAATCTGTGATTTATATGGATGACTAATGAGAATCACAGAAAATCAAAGGTCCTTCCTTGTGTTGCTCCCAACAGAACTGGTAAGAAACAGTATAGACTTTGATTCAATTCTACTGTGATTTTTGAACATTATGTATCTATCCCTTTACCTGCTGAGAAGTGTTTATGCTTAATTGCTACAGAAAAGCATGGTTAAATCTTCTTCCTTACATTTGCAAAGGCATTTAGGATCATTGACCAATAATGATACTGGAGAAATCATTTACAGGAAGCTGTCCATGTGGACAAGTTTGACCTTTGCATGTGAAGTGTGTGAAGTAAATGAGTGTGATTATTTGCACTAAACATTTTAAAGTTATGTATAGCTTCGGGGTCTTCCAGAGGATCCTGGATTTCTGTCTTAAATATCTCAGTCCCTTTCCATGACTTCTGTCAGTCATTTGTGGAAAATAATTGTAAAATCATTTATTAGTGACAATCACCAAGGTGATATGGTCTCTAATCAGAGGAAGTTCAGCAGAAATCAAAATAAAAACATAAAAAGTTTTTCCTTTTTCTGGGGGCCAAAAATTTGGGTAAGAGACTGGAACTTGTCCCACTCAAATGAACATGGAAACACTACTTTCTCTACTTCTTTCTAATCATTAAATAATATTAACAGAGTGAAAATGTATGCTGAAGTTTACAATTCACCCTTCCAGTCTTTTGTCTTTGTTCATTGCCATGATTCATATTGTTGCTTATGTTTTCAACTCCACTATTCTTTCAGTTCATTTTTCCAAGATGGACTTAAATTAGTAAGCATTTTGCATTCAACTTTCTGCCCTCTCATTAATAATTAATTAAACTCATACTTTTTATTTTAAAAATTGAAGAAACATAAACCCTTGGACTTTGATCAAGCAACCTTAGCTTACTTATAAGTCATTTTGTCTTAATATATTCAGTCCATATTGTGTTCTGCAAGTTTTTGTACACATATGCTCCTCTAAATTGGTTGGGATTCTGTCACATTCTTTTTTAAAACTCTCAAGTCAATTTAATAATTTTAAAATGATGACAATTACTATTAGGACATTTCAGTGTGCTTATCTGGTTCCTATTACTTTTTAATGTTTTAGAATGCTTTTAATGTTTTAGAATAATCTTACCCAAGGTGTCCAATAATGGCAGTCCTAAAATCACCTGGTTTTCCAAGTGCTGGATCCCTGTGTCTTTGTATGGTTAAAATTAATGGTAAGTAATGGGAGAGTAGAGAGTTTGCTAAATTAACATTATTCATTTTTTTCAGTGGACACTCTTGAATGCGATTTGACAGCAAGTTGCAGTGCATAAGTGCAAATCTATTAGGCTACGTGTATACAAGGGTGAAACATAATAGAATATACATTAGAGCATTTATTAAAGTATAACTCATCCCATATTTTCCTGTTGGAATATGTATTTGCAGTCAAGCAATAAACCTCAGACTTTTTTTTTTTTTTTTCTTTTCTTTTCTCCAAAATAAAATATGCTGGAAACCTATTCATAGCCTTGTATATGTAAAATGATTGACTACTGAATTTGAAAAATGAAATAATTATCACCTTGATTACTCTCAATGAAACATAACTACAAAATTTGGTCTAAGAATTTGATACTTACAAGGATCACGCTTCCTGGGATTTTAGTTTCATCTATTGTGGACAGCGAGACAAAAAGAGAAAGTCAGATTCACATTAACTCCACACATCTAAATTTTGCCTCCGTCACTCTTAGTTCTATAGCCAGATTTTGAGATCCTCATACAGAGAAGCTCCCCTAATATATCCTATTAAAAATGTGTTGTGTAAAAATAAACTCTAAATGAGTTCTAATATAATTTGCTCCTATCTGTCCAACCTCTTTGGTGACATCTTTCTCCTTTCTTGCATTTTCAAATAATAGCTAGGAAGGTTTTGCTTTCAGACAGTGTTGTTATACAATCCTTTTTGAAAGCTTTTGTGTCAAATCCCAAAAACTGATTAAAGATTACTTTCATTAGTTGGGATAAGTAGCATAAAAGAATCATGTATTAGAATCAGGAAAATGAATTATATCTTAATAATTTAATCTTCCTATTTCTCTCGCTACTTTTTCTCACAGGAACACAGGAAAACTGTACAGCCAGTATATTCCCCAAATACTGGTTTTAGGCCAATAGTGCATGAAAACATGGTGTGCTAATAGGCAATATCCATGCACAAAATAGACAGTAGCTAAATGCAGATAACTTTGCTCTTAATAACCTCCTTAATAAGGGGATGAATTAATTTGTTGTTGTCCTCTGGAGATAACTGCAAGATGAAATTTAAAAGTTTTTTTTTTCTCTTCTATGTCATGCCTCACACACCACTATCAGTTAATCCTGCAAACTATTGCTGGGCATAATGAGATGAAAATTGATCAAGTGGTGAGGAACCACGCAAGATAGTTGGATCCTACTTTACCTGTAATAAGAATTAAAAATCCACATATCTTGTACAGGAGGTCTGATTCGCTCTGAGTTGTCAGATAGTTTGGAAGAGACACCTTTTGTCGAGTGGTTTTATTAATAGGTCAAAATATATATTCTATAAAAGCCTTGAGTCAGACAACACATCAGAAATTTTGACCTCAACTTGTTAGTCATCTGAGCAGGTTGAGAGTGACAAAATCACTGTGACTCTATTCATATATTTTTAGCCAGAAATCAAATAATAAACAAAACCTCATCAAAAGGTAGAAGATGCAGCAGAGTGAAAAAACCCGTCTTCCTTCCTATGCTGTTTTAATGACATCAGATTCTAATTTCTTTACGTGTCCTTTTTTAGTAAAGTGGAAATAATTACTATTTTTTTTTCATAATTTGTGTTAGTTATTTCATTGTTTGGGCCATGTGTATTGACAGAAACTTGTTTGCTTAGTCTAATCACTATCTGTTGAAAATATGATTTTATTAACACACATGTTCATACAAAAATAGGTATGGGTACAGTAAAATTTGAAAAATTTCCACAAGTTAAGCTTCTATTTTTAAATATACATGTGCTGATATATATATATAAAATAATTTAAAAAGATAATTAAGTAAACAGAGAAGAAAGCCAGTTATGAAAGGTTATAATTGATTTGCAGATAGAACAGAGTAGAAACAAAAGGTAGATGGGTATGACTCTTAAAGAATAATTTCCTTTAGTATTCAGTGATGATGATTATATATGACATTGGAAAGGGAAAAGACTCAAGTAGGAACCAAGATATAAGGGATAAAAATATCACTATCACGAGAGATAGAAAAATCCATTGAGTTTCAGATGGTTAATTTAGGTTGCTGGAGCCTCCTTTTCTCCAGGCTAAACTATCCGAGCTCCCTCAGCCACTCCTATGCCTTACACTGTGGACCCTTCAGCAGCTCTGTTTACCTTCTCTGGACTCGATCCAGCACCTTAATGTCTTCCTTACAGTGAGGGGCCCAGAACTGAACACAGGATTCAAACTGCAACCTCACCAGTGCTGAGTACAGGGGCAGATCACTGCCCTGGTCCTGCTGGCCACACTATTGCTGACACAGGCCAGGATGCCATTGGCCTTCCTGGCCACCTGGGCACTGCTGGCTCATGTTCAGCTGCTGTTGATCAGCACTCCCAGGTCCTTTTCTGTTGGACTTATGATTATGTTTGCTTTATGATTATGCCATATCATGGCTTCAGGAACCCACAGATGGGCTCCAAACATAGCTGTCTCAGGCTACACAGGGTTATGAGAGTAAATATATCACCCTATCAATCTCATCTGAAAACCCCTATAATGCTCAGAGCAGTAGAAAGCATTTGCACAGAGCTGAGTTAATGGAAGACATGACAACTTTACATGCAATTGGTGTGAAGGCAGCCAAGGATCTTTGTTTGCATGAAGCTTGCTCACATCTAACAGCAGGCATGCCCAGTGTTCAAAGCATCAGAGGGAGATGTTCAAGGTTTCAATAGGTGTCCTCCTGTGTGCCCTAGGTTCCTACAAGGCTTGTTTCAACTGTGGTTGCTCTTACACTGCTTCCAGATCCAAGCTGCTGCTTAATTTTAATTTCACATAGGTCCAGCCTAGGACTATGTACAACAGCCCACAATTTGTTCAAGTTTCCATTTTTACAGGTACTGCAGGTAGAAGTGTTTCACTGTCTTTTTAAACGGAAGTTGAGGCACAGTCCTCACTACCCACGAGATGGTATTAGAGATACCAGAACTCATTTCTGACATGCTTTGGACTCTAAACCAAATACAGTCTTGTTTCATCATACCTACATATTCCATTTTGCCATAGTTTTTCTGATGAAACATCATTTAATATACTACTTATAGTTCTTAAAAATTGTACTATACATCATTAAGTAATGCTGCTGTAACATACATAATACTTTCATTTCATGTCTTTCTTTTGCTTCTAAGTGAACAGGCCTACTAATGCATTACTAAAAAGGGCTACTTATATTTCTTTTCCCATTTGAGCAATATTTAGTTTATTTAGTCCTCCCTTATACTAAATTTCTCCACAGAGATTTTTTTCCTTACTCTAGCTGTTCCTTTTCCCTTTCCAGGAGTATCTCCATTTTTGGTGATACTGTTTAACCACTTTCACAAGAAAACAAGGCTTCTTAATTTTGCTGTATGTCTCTCCTTTCACATCCCTGATAGTTTGTGAAGCAGTTAGGCAGTTTCATACATATTTAATAGAAAGGCAAAAGTTCTTTATGTTTCTCTGTGTTTTCTGAAAGCCAGTGCCCATCTGTAAACAGTAGCCGAAAATCAGCTCACAGTACTAGTACTTCCTGCTGTCACTTTACCCATTTGTATACACATGGCTTCAGAATACCCTCAGCTTCTGAAACATCTTGCTTCATGGTCAGGTGAAGGTTATAGCATGTGGAGTACATAAAGTTTGTAGCAGTGTTGTGGTTGTGAGTGCAGAAGTATGGTTTGGGTTCTTATCTTAGAGCCAGACAAAGGATCTGGAGCTCATACAGACTGGATATAAGAACAAGGAGTTCAGAAGTTACAGGGCGTACATGAGTTTATAAAACTGTTAGTTTTGCAATCCACCAAACAGCTCTTATTGCTTATGTCTATAACTATACAGAGAACTCCAAAGATAGCCATAGAGAAGAATGAATGATTTTATATATCTTATCCTCCAATTCATGTTTTATCATTTGTTGTATCTCAAGATGGAATTCACTGCCAAAAGAGTTAAAAACACTATTTGACTTCTTCACAATCTACCACTCAAGTTTGCATTGCAGAAAGTAAAAATATCTCTCTAGTTTGGACATGGTGGTTGCCTTAAAAAAGTGACCGAAAGTAAGCTCACCAAACCTTTTCTGATGTTTTCTTTTATAACTGACTAATTTTTTTATATTCTTCTTGGAATGTTTAGATACAATCCAAATAAGGGTCATTGGAAAGTATATTCCAAGCTCTCTGCTATGCTTAATTTGCAGAGTTTGAAGTAGACCTGTCAAAGAATTTTCAGCAGAATAATTTTCCATGGGATGCAGTTTTCTCAAGGTGTGAATCAAGCCATGTCACAGTTTGCCTCAGCTAAAATGTATCTGTTTATATCAGCTTAAGACCCCTTAGAGAAACAATATAGAAAATATCATTAGAGAATTACAGGTGGTCTGGACTGTTACTTCCTAATCACAGGAAGCTAATGGTTTTCAAAACTGAGACTCTTCAGACTCCCCCAGGCACTTTATCTTCAGATCTAACTCTTGACAAGCACTTGAACATTTTCTGTGGGCATGTTGCTTCAATCTCTTCTGACAAGATAGATTTCTATTTTAAGGAAATATATTCTGAAAGACAATCCAGGCAATGGAGCTGTTTCTGGAAAGAAGATCAACTTCGTGTAATAATGTTAAGCAGAAAGGTAGGGCATGTGTAGAAAGGGATTCAAGCCAGAATAAAAACAAGGAAGATAATGGAAGGTGAAACATTTAGGGTAGAATGGGGTAGCTCTAAGTTGTCAGGACTATGAAAAATCCTTTTCCCATAGCTTTCCTTAAACAACTGTCTTGGATTGTCTCATATCCAGAACTTTTCCTCATAGCCTGGAAGTTTAGACTTTCAAGCTTGTTTTGGTATTTCTCTAAGAAATAAAAGCTCATGTTCTAAACCTTGTATTTCTACTAATTCTCTTGATTTTCAATGGCTTGAGTTTTAGTTGACTTATGACTGCATGTTTTTTTTTTACTACCTGAGAGGCCACTTCAGTTTTTGATTTGTTTTCTTCTTAATATTACTTCTGGTTTTGGTAGTTTCCTTTTCTTTAGCTATTCTGACTATGCCTTCAACCATGCTAAGAAACAATCATGCATTAAGTTCTCTTTAACCTTCCTCATCACCTGCTTATTTAGTTAAGCTCTTGCATTAAATATTTGCTTCCTCCAGCCTTTCTCACTTTTCCTTGATGTTTCTTTGCTCTTTCTAGTCCTTTAATAACATTTCTGAAAAACTCTTCAATGACCTTTTATTCCTTACTTTTCCTCCTCAGTAAGAAATATTTTTTGGAAAAGATCCTTTAGTTCCCTATATGGGAAATTGTTTTTCTGGTTTATCATCTATGCCAAATACCATTAAAATAGTCAGTTGTTTCATGTGTTGCTACGACCATGCAAACCTATTGGATTTAAACCTGTGGCGCGTATAGGGCAATTAGAATTCATCTTTGAGCCCAGTGAAGTGATTTCTAGGTTAGTGAGAATTTTAGGAGTTATAATAAGGGCATGCTGACTTATGCCAAAGTTAGTGACATGCAGAGCATGGACATAACTTGAAATGACATACTGAATGCCATTCTACTATTCTGATTTAAGTCATGAAAGTTTCCTCTGTTTATCATCTGTGAGTTGCACAATTGGAAATTGGGGGGGAAAAAAGCTTAATATTTCAGGTTCAGGCCAATACTAGTTTCATAAAACATTTAACTCTTTTACTTAAGAGGCATGTGTGTTGTCACAAAACTGAGAGACAAATCATGTCCATGATTAGGTATTCACATAAATAAAAGTAAGTTTCACATGAACATATGAGAATTTTGCTTCTTAACAAAGAAAAGCTGATGATCAGTAAACGATATTAAGAATGTGGAGGCCTCCAAATTTACACCTACTTTTCAATAATAAAAATAATAATTTAGAAAATCATCCTGAAAATATAAATATTTTGTTAAAAGCATCAGAGTACAACAAGCATCAGGAAATATAATTATTCTGGCAATGATTCATATACATCTTGAAGAGGTATATGTTTTGATACATGTAAATGTATCAAAATATTTTAGTCACTTTTATATATATATGGTAAAATGTGCAGGTATGACCTTGTAAATAGTGTAAGTAATAACATTAGAATGAGTGAATAATAATTTTCTTTTCATATCATTCCCACTATGATGTCAAATGTAGATATTCAAGAATCCACTGTTTGAATAGTTGCAATATCTTAATAGAAAACTTTAAGATTTTTTGTCACCACGATCATAAAAGTCACTGGCTATTCTTTATTTTGCAACCTGACTTCCAAGAAATGGATTGAACAGAAAGCCTAATTTTATCTATCACCTTCAGTGTTCATTGAACTCCTTTAAGGACCCTTGGTCTCACTGGAGGACTCTTGAAATCTGTTTCTTTGAGCATCAGGACAGCCAACTGTTCTTTTCATAACAATAGAAATTGAAAGAATATATGTTTCAAATTGTTTGAAGTTTCTGGAAAACAACATTTTCAAAATTATTTTGAAAAAAAACCAATTTAATTCTAATTTGGAACAAAGTCATTTCACTCATTAGAGAGGAAGATCCTGCATTCTCTAAGGTTTTTGGGTAGAGGAAACTTGTTTACAATAAAAAGCAGGAAGAGGAATAGAGAGAGATTTGGCACATCCATTTGCCTTCCTACTCCTCTTTTTGTGTCTTACCCACCCGCAGTCACAGTCTGTCACAACTCAACCTACAGGTAGCAAGATCAATGTCACAGTTATTTTAGTCTATGGAAATCTACTAAAGGCTTACCAAGTAAATATGTAGATTTTGCATTGGGTTTATATTTGCAAAACTTTTTTTTTTTCCTGACAGGGTTCCTATGCTCACTGAAGAAAAGGCACAACAATATATGTTGGCAAGACTATCATGTATAAAAGTTAAATACTGGGAAGTGTTGATTTCTTGACCCCAAAATATAAAGGTGTCACTAAAGGGGAAATGAGTACCTCTTTTACATGTGAGATCTCTAGCTGACATATTTTTAATCCACTGTTTTGAATACCCATTCTAAATGGGTAGAGGTTTATATCAGTTGTTTTGCTAAGTAGCATGGTTTGGATATAGGGCTTAAATAGACACAAAGCAAATAAATTATTCGCTTCTGCACAGGGGAATCTTCTATTTCCTTCTATTTTAAGAAATAATTTCTACTAGCCAACAGAAAAAAATTAGCATAGATAAATTATATCCCATGTGAACATGAGTGATATGCAAGAAGTAAATCTAAAATATTACTTAAAACTCAAAAGGAAACCTTTTCTTTTGGTTTATATTTTAAATTATTTTTCTCTAATACAATCTAGGTCATCTTGTAAACAGAAAATACCAAATGAAGAAAAAATGTTTCTGCATTTCTGATGAGAAATATTTTAATACCTTCAAAGGAACATATTCAAGATATTTTAAAAGTTTTCCTTTTCTAACAATAATTCTTTCATTATTTCAGCTCAAATTCATATGGCTTTGATCTTATGAAATTTATCTTTTTTCACAAATTAACCACTGATAATTAAAAAGAAAAAGCCCTTCTCTGCTGTGCGTAGATCATCTTGCTTCATCACACATAGCAAATTGACCAATTATATTTTTTAAAAAGTCTTTTTAAAAGCCTTTTTGTCTTTCCTACAATTTTGTAGTTTCTGTCTAATAATAACAGTAGTTACCTTCTCCATCAGAGTAGTTTGTTGTTTGGGGAAGAGAAATTAATTCTATGAATAGGATTCACTCATAGATGTAAATGCCACTGTGACAGGCTATCAGTAAATCTCAAAGGAAAGCAAATTCTTCATTTGCTATTATAATAATGCACTTTTCCTTGGAGGGATAAGCATTACAATGTCAAGTGTTGCAATGAGTTTATAGTAGAGATTAAAAGTATCAGAAACATGGCAAAAGAAGCTGCATATCAAACCTAATTTATCTCATTGAGGAAATAATCTATGTATATAGACTTCTGCATTTGCAGTAGCATGCTGCAGTCACTTTTCAGATGCAGATCAGCCAAAGAATAACAATAAAAAAAGTAAATTAGAACTGTAAAACAGATTTAGGCATTCAGTTTTACTAATAGATGGGTGCTGTTTTAAAATCTGCCCTGATAATCATCAGTCATTCCTTGACATTTCTACCACATTATTTGATTTCAGAAGACTGCTAAGAAACTCTATTGTCTAAAAAAAAAAAAATTTCTTCTCCTTGGTGTGGAGAAGGCTGATATTATCAGCTTTTCAAGTCGAGAAATTAAATGCTCAAATATCTTCTGTTTAGGCATACTTAAAGTTATTTATGCTAATGTACTTCATGAAAAACTGTGATGAAACTAGACCAAACAACTCTAAGCTATTCATTGTCAAAACTTTAATCTTCAAAGAAAACCGTAGTTTCTTGATGGATTTTCCTGGACAGATTTTAATTGTCCACCTGCTGAAAAGTTTTAGTTAGGCCTGAGGGATTTTGATGTTATGAAACCAGAAATATTTGTGATTTTGCTAAGACACATGAATTCAATGCAATAAATGTAGCTAAGAACACTTTTGTCTTTATGATTATGAAATGGCAGCTGAAACCACTGAGAAATGTTAATATTCCTGGAAAGTAGGTTATAAATCTCAATGATATGCTGCTAAAAGATACGGGATGGAAGAATAAAATCATTTAACATTTACACCATTCAACTTCCTTTTAAGTCCAAGGTAAAATCTCATTAAAGCAATGGAGTACTTTCAGAATCCTAATTTCTAAACTTTATAATTCACTATCATTTTTAAAACATTTTGGAAGTTCTTTTTCTGTTCTCCTGTAGCCACCAGAAGTTCACAAACCATCACCTGAAAAACACTTGTGTATGTCATTAAATAATTCATGACATTTAGGTTCCTCCCAAGTACAAAGAACTGCAGAATCTTCTATCAACTTCTCCCTACAAAGCATCAAAAAAAAAAAAGAAAGAAAATGGCCTAGCAGTGGCAGAGATGTATATTTTTCTATTGGTCCTATCTCTATGTATCCCATGTTTGGTTTGTTGGGTTTTTTTAATATTAACTCTACAAATAGTGTTTTCCTCTATCTCGACACCTGCTTTTAATAGCTTCATTTTGTTGCTGAATAAATGCTTTCCTTTTTTTTCCCTTTTTATTTATTTTCTTCTTTTCCCTATTGAGTGTCAGTGACATGCAACAAACAGAAATGTTTCACAGACATCATCTCAGTGACTTTCTTTGCATGCAAATGTGGTACTTTGGTTTTAAAATTATAATCCAGTACTATTCTGTGTGCTTAAAAAATGCAATAGTTGAAATACTTTGAAATTCTCTTCTTCCATTGCTTAACAGATTTCATCTGGCTTTTCTGCACCAAATTCTTTGTCAAACTACTCTCTCCTTTCTACATCTAATACCTCATTATTTTTTTGGCAAGACATGATCCTAACACTTATAATTTGCTGAAGATGGAAATACAGTGTTTTCTTCAAACTACTCAGTCTAGACATTTTTATCATTAACATATTTCATCTTACAAAAAGCTTTCGTTCAGGTAAAGTGGAACTGTGTCCTGCCATTATATAACTTAAGTTATAAATAGATAAAAAAATGTTTTCTCCCTCCCCTATAGTGATATGCAATAAATCTACAACTGAACACAATCAGAATCTGAATTATTGTTTCCTAGTTCAATACAATTTTCATTCTGTCTTTTTCCCTATTCAGCATGTGAGCATGTTTTCTACAAAATCCTTGCTTTTGCACTTCCCTTTCAAGACAAATCTCTACAATACTATGAGAAAGCACAGCTAAGAAAGTATCATAGTTCTGAATCAAGGCTGATGGAGGATCTTGGGTATAGAAGCGGAAAGACTGACAGTAGAAGAATTGCTTTGAGTAAAGATACCCAGAAGCAGTGATGTGTGTCTTAACCCTACTATAACAAGGTTGTTCTATGAGCATAATGAGTATTTTGGAGAACAGAAAAATCATACAACTCCCCCAAATAATAGCAACATAGCATTTTTTTTTTCCTCTCTTCATACATGAAGCTTCTAAAAATACCCAAAACATGAATGAGTCTGTCAAGGCAAAGTCATTCTAACCAGTTTCACATCATTTAAAACATTTAAAGGTTTTGTTTTCTCTTTATTTAGTTAAACATTTGTCATCAGTCACTGAAAAGACTTTCATATTAAGCTGTCATTACAGAAGCATTAATGGAGTTGTGCAGATTCTTAATTGCCTATTTTTCAGTATTAACACAGTTGGATGCATTAAGTGTTAGTGCCAGAACGTATCACTAAGCAGATAAGTTTCTATCAGTATATTCTTAAATGTTTAACTTTTTTACCTGTCTGTGTCATAAAAGGCAGTCATAGAATCACACTTATAATCCAGTTTTCCTTTGTTACCTTTCAAAGTATGTTAATATCTACCTGCAGGCTGGGAAGTTTTTGGTGGTTCGATTCAGTGCATTTTTTCTCAGTGATTGTTTTTGTCTTTCAGACTTGAATCTCCTACTAGATCTTTGGTGATGGAAGCACCCAGGGGAGTGCAAGTCAATGCAGCTGCAGGAGACTTAAAGGCTACCTGTAGGAAAGAACTGCACTTGCAGTCCACAGAAGGGGAGGTAAGTTCAGCCAGCAGAGAAATGTTCTATAGCTCTGCCCAGCATAACACAATGTGAGGAGGGTTTATTCAGCAGCAAGGTAAACATCACAAAAAGTGTTCTGCATTTGTTTTTGTTAAAGTAATTTTGGTTTAGCTTGTTCAACTATTAATACTTATTTCTTTTTTTATGAATATTTGAATCTATAAGTTTCATTCACACTGAAAATAGACTTAGTTAAATTAATACAAATCAGAATTACTTGTAAATTAAGAGTCAAGGTAAAAGCTTTCATGGAACAGAGTCAGCTAAATGATACTGGTAAAAAATTAATTTGGATTAATCTGTCAAAATAAGACAGTGATGTTTGGATTAATTTGGATTAATGCACCATTAAACCATGATTAAGAGGTTTAACAAATTTGCTGTACCTGTGGTTTAAGTCCTTAAAACTTTACTATCTCTATCAGAGAGACAGAGTGCTTCAATTGTATGTCCACTCTCCTGTTTCATTAGTGTCTTGTTTCACAGATCGGTGATCAGTGATTAACATAAAAATATTTTGGTATAGATTCTTCACATGTAAACTTGTGTGAACTCATGAAAATGATTCAAAATTGGGTCACTTGTTGGGATGGCAATCTACACATTGCAGAAATGTGTGAAAGATTGCTGATATGGGAGTCCTTTCGTCTTCAGACTGTAAAATGATGTAACAATAAAAAAAAAAGCAAAGAACTTGTTGAAGGCTATTAAGAGCTCTCAGATTTCTATTAGGCACTTTGGAGAAATTGATAGATTTTCAAATTGTTCTTAGAGGCACTTGCTACATTACAGCATTTTTGGAAATCTATAACGTAAATATCTCATTGTGAATAGAGCTCTTTAGAAATATTTCGCCTTTTGTGTTTGTATTTTGTATTTTCTACGAAATGTTTCCAGCTATTTTACATACTATCCAAAATAAGCAAAACCAAACAAAACCCACATTCATATCTGTGATAGATAGTCCCCTGCAATGCACATTCTGCCTTACAATGCAGACAGGAACGTTTTGGCCAATATACTGCATGAAAAGCCTATTTTGAGAACATTTTTCTATTGGTGTAGGTATCTGTCCAGCATAGCTAAAGCACTGTGTTTTTCTAATTCAGAGTCTCAAATATTTATATACCACATGCCTCACCTTATTTTTGAGTTTCTCCAAAAGTGTGCTCTTCCACCAGTCTCTCATCTTTACCTAACCGCTCTGTTACTGTTTCCTAATATTAAGAATAACTTCTGCTGAGATAGAAGTAAAAAATCTAATCCTCTTTTAATAGTAAATGTTGTCCTGCCTCACCATTGTCCTTTCTCTGGATATTTTTGGGTCTAGAGCTTCCTGTTACCTGTCTTGTTTTCCCTTCATAAAACCCTACCTGGCCAAATCTATTATGTTCCATACATTTATTAACATAAATTTTACGAATAGAATTTATTTATTTATTTATTCTTTCCCTTCATGATATTGCCAGAGGGAAAAATTTAAATTTAAATTAAAATTAAAGTTTAAAAAAAAAAAAGGAAGCCAACAGAAAGACTGTTACCTTTCCTCAGTCTTCCATTATTCTTTAAGCAATGCTTGTTTCTATACTCTCTTTGTTTTGTACCTCTGTGGGGCTTCATACAAATATTTTATCTGGATCCATCAGTTTTTTTCTCCATATCAGTATTGTGATTTCATTGCATGACTTCTCATTTTTCTTAAGTATTTACTATACTTTATTGGAAAGGTAGTTTTGGAAATAATGTCCTATGACCTCAATTTGACTTTGACAATGGGAACCCAAAAAAAGGTGGGAGTCCTATATTACGTATTATTCAGAACTGGAATTCAATTTGATATTAAATGTTTTGTAGTAAAAAAAATGCCAGTGAAAAACTGACTTTTCAGACCTTCATATTGAAAATCAGTATTTTCTCTATGTGCTAAGACTTTGCACAGCTATGATTTTCTACATAGATGTTAGACTGATAATTAGCAGAAAACAAACCACCAACCTCTTCCCACTCTTTCCCAATGAACTGTTCTATAAATATACATCTGACAAAGTTCAAAGTCTTGAATGCTTGCAATTTCACTAAGATCTGAAATGAACTGTGGCCTAAATCCACAGAGAAATTCTATCCTGAGGTCTGATCAATGCCTTTATAGTGCACTATTTAATCTCTTATTCTGGAGAGGGTTAGAGGAAAATGCAGAAACACTTTGGAAGGCATATGATAGGCTCCACAGCATTAGCTGTTGTGCAAAGGTACTGTGGCCTCGTTATGGAATTGCTGGACTAATTACAGCCTGGTGTGAGGAACCAGGGTAAACATCTGATGGATTAAATATCTACACAACAAAATATTGATTGGTTTTCTTGCTTAGAGCCCGACAGATTATCCACAGATTAACAGACAGTATGAAAAAAAAATGTTTAAAGTGTTTATCATTATTCATTTTTATGAAAACACATTCTAAAATGACAAAACATATGTATCAAAAATAATCTTCATTGTAGCCTAAGAACTGTATGCCTTATGAGTCAAGTTTCTTCCACGAATAAATTAGTGTTGTCTTTGTGAATTGGATCTGTGAACCATTTTCGTCATAAGACAATTTGTACTGGAAAAAAATGCAAGGTTTTTTTAATTATTCTTATTCTGGTTAACTAAATTTAATTTTGTAATGCTTGTAAGCTTTTTCAAAAACTCATCAAAGATATGTAAATTAATATCTTTTTTCTATAGCAAAGTTATTGCCCTATTATGGCAGAAAATAGCTATATGGCACCTGGAATCAACCAGTTATAGCCATGTTACAGAGCATTATGCATTTACTGACTATGAAACGTAGATTTTCCTTTTATTTAAGAATAGCTTCAGAATATTTTTAAGAACACATGTTTATGAAATACTTTTCCTCTAGCTTTATTTCTATGCAGTAAAATCTTTAGCCTCACAAACTGAATGCCTCTGCAAGCATCCTGAATTCTGCTGTTTGATACATTTTCTTTTTATTTACTGCAGTATTATAATAATCCTTTTAGCCCTATTATGCATTATATTGTGTGATCCCAGACTGAATACTGGGGGTTGTAATTTAGATTCAGATTCTGCTGTCCTTTCTAAAGCTCTTGAGCTGCACCCTTGTGAGTCAAGGCATCAGCAGAATCCTTTGATTCAATTATAACTTGGCATTTAATTGTGAACTATGTATTATTCTATAAATAAACCATAACCAATGGTTTAAAGCAGCAATCATTTACAAGGAACATGAAATGTGAAGCTCCAGGCCTCAGCTGAATCTAATAGTTCACATAAGAAGAAAAAGAACATTTCTTGTCTGGAAATTCAGCACAATGACTGTGAGTAGACTACTGCTTCTTTCACATAAAATTGGAAAGCAAAAGTAGCAAAAGTACAGTTCAATTTTGAATTCTGTAGATACTTGGTTTTACTAGACATAAAAATGTTCG
This sequence comes from Orthonyx spaldingii, assembly GCA_013397795.1. Taxonomy (NCBI): domain Eukaryota; kingdom Metazoa; phylum Chordata; class Aves; order Passeriformes; family Orthonychidae; genus Orthonyx; species Orthonyx spaldingii. Next base: position 530,094 of record VZTJ01004180.1, on the reverse strand, counting down.
AATTGAACCTGAAACACATTATTGTATAAAGATAGCAATCTGAAATGACTATTTGATGGTGTTCACTCATTGGCCTAACATCTAATTGTGATCGTTTTGGCCGTACAGAATCACAGAATGGGTCAGGTTGGAAGGGAGCCACAATGAGTCATCTGGTCCCACTTCCCTGCTCAAGCCCACAGGGCACAGGGTTATGTCCAGACAGTTCCTGAATATCTCCAGTGAGGGAGACTCCACAACTTTTCTGGGCAATCTGTTCCTGTGCTCAGTCATCCATACAGTAGAGAAGTTCCTTCTCATTCAGGTGGAACCTCCTGTGCAATAATTTCTTCCCGTTGCCTCTTGATCTGTTGCTTGGCACCACAAAGAAGAGCCTGGATCCATTCTCTGAGACCCTCCCTGCAGATACTCACAGACATTGATGAGGTCCCCTCCCACACAACTCTTCTTGAGGCTAAACAGGCCCAGCTCCCTCAGCCTTTCCTTGTAAGGTGATGCTCCAATTCCTTAATCATCTTTGTTGCCCTCCACTGGACCCAGTCCAGGAGCTCCATGTCTCTCTTGTCCTGAGGAGCCCAGAACTGGACACAGCACTCCCGATGTGGCCTCACCAGGGCTGAGTAGAGGGGCAGGATCACCTCCCTCAACCTGATGGCAATGCCCTTCCCAATGCAGCCCAGGACACCATTGGCCTTCTCATCTGCATGGGCAAATTGCTGGCTCATGGACAGGTTGTTGTCCACAAGGACTCCCAAGTCCTTCTCTGCAGAGTTGCTTTCTAGCAGGTCAATCCCCAGCCTGTGCTGGTGCATGGGGTTATTCCTTCTCAACTGCAGGACCCTGCACTTGCCTTTGTTGAATTTCAGAATATTTCTCTCTGCCCATCTCTCCAGCTTGTCAAGGCCCCTCTGAAGGGCTGCACAGCACTCTGGGGTATTGACTGCACCACTCTCTGAAGCAGAAGGCTGCTAAGTAGGCTCAGCTCTTAGGAATCTTGAGCAACTGCTATGTGTCTTTGCAAGGAACCTCTGTGTAAGTTAGGCTCTGCACTTTCATTGCATCCTGTTGACTGTCAATGATGAAGTCAATAAAAGGAGCAAGATGTACAGAGGCTTCTCATTTTTACAAATGTATTCACATTAATCACCCTATGACCTTTTTCCTATTTACTTCTTTATGCCCTTGTATTTCACTGTCAAATTACTCTCTGTCATAGCGTCATTTGTAGAGTATATTTTGTTGTTTCTGGCATAATGAGGCTGATCCCTTGTTATGGTAAGGCCTATATCTGTCACATTAAAAATGAGCAATAATCTTTAACAGACAAAGTTTACTCAAAATCATTGTGACAGACAAGAGGCCAAGTCTATATTTGCCATTTTAGCACAGGACATTTAATGAAGTACACAGACAATATTATTTTGTAGAGACTAACAAATGCATATAGTACTAACATTTAATCTATAATCCTATCCATTTGTAATCCTATCCAGTTCTAAATCCAGGAGATGCATTTAACACAGAGATTAATAATTAAGGTTTATTAATATTTAATAAAACTGCAGTAATCTTTACTTGTAAGCTCAAGTAAGAGTACTATTTTAAAGCATTTGGTGGCTTATTTGTGGATGGTTTTTATGTTTTGAAACAGAAAATAAAAAAGAAACAGGACTTTTTTAATTAAGTAAATACACTGAAATTGAATTACCTTGTTCTACAGGCTCCTTGCCATAACCATGAAGGAATGGCTGATCAAAGACAACAACATGTCATAGACTAGTTCAATTCAACCAAGTTATGTTTGTCTGAGATTAAATGTATGCAAAAAAAAATTAAATGTTTGTATGCATGAATTGAGTTCAATAGACAAGAAGCAATGGCAGGCTCTAGAGCTCAAAGATCCTCTGTGTATTCACCAAAAATTTCTAATACATGTGCTACATTTTGTTTTCAAAGCCCTTTTTCATGGTATTAAGCAGTTGACTTGTTGCTGTTGTCTGTGAAGAAAGATATTAGTGAAAATGAAGGGAATTTTTTCTGTATTTTTTTTAATTATAGGTTTAAAAAAATTAATTAGGATGTTTTGACAGATACTTAAAATTAAATGCATATTATTTTTAAACAAAACCTTTCATTTTCAAGCCAGTCATTCACGTGTAATTTAATTTATAGAAAAAAAGAGTGTTCTGTACCAGTCTACAATTAAAAATACAAAACTGTGAAAACAAAGCAATTTAACTGACAACACCTATATTTAAAATGTTTTTCCATGACTAGTTTCAAGACCTACACCATAAGGAATTTTATTAGAAAGGGAAAAGTGACAATGAATAATTTATTATATTTTTTTCTTTTAAATTAGTATCACCTTTTAATCTAGTGATTATTTGAATGGTAATTAAGTTTTTTGTACTATGTAGACTAAGCACAAATATTCCAAGTACATTTTCTTTTCTGGATTGTGTACATAAGTCACAAAGAAGTCACATCTGTCTAATACTGAATGAATTTGCAAAGACTGAAAATTATTTCCTTAATAGAAAGAATAAATACACCAGAAAGTTTTTGCTCAGTATGTACCCGTATATTATACTGGAGTTGTAACTCAGAAGTTTCGATATGTACTTTTGTGTTTTAAAGTTACAAAAATTTGTACTTAAAATGAAAAATTTTGTACTTAAAATGAAACCTTACCCTTACAAACACCTCTTTATTACTGATGAGTCAAAACATAAATTCTTCCATTCAGGTAGAGACTGTACACTTCACTAATGTACAGTGTTATTTTTAACATATAGATATGCTATTTTTCAAATCCCCTTCAGTTGTCAGTAGTTGTAGTCATAACATAGAGATGGGAATGGGAGAAATGCTGCCAGGGTGGCTCTGCTCAGGTGTACAAGGTATAATCTTTAGAAAGAGAACATTCACCACACCAGGCCACCTTTAGGCCTGGAGGTCTCATTTGTCTTGTGGCCAACCGATCCTAGCACTGTAGAGAATTTTCAATACAGTTTGTGCTAGATATTTTGGTCTTCTCTGAATATTTAGTATATTCAGTTTCATCTCAGTCATTGCATTAATTTCACTGTTTAATTGTTCCTCAAAACTATTAATCATTATGATCAATATGGTTCCAGATATTGTGTCACCACATGTTTAAGTTTCCCAGTATATATGCCATCAAGTTAATATTTTAATTTTTCATTATGACTTTTTGTTCCTTTTTCTCAGAACTGTCATTTAGATTTAATGAAAGCCACAGATAAGTGTTAGAACCAATGGTCCATGCAAACTAAAGTACTTCAATTTATCCTATAGTTCATCTTAACTTTGGATATTGAAACACATCGGCATATGAAAATTACATAGTTGAATCTAGTGACCTAATCTATATAATCCACTTTGAGGGATGCTTCTGATAGCATATGCAGAAGAGCAAAAAGGCTAAGAAAAAACCTGGCATTCCTGTGATTCAGATTAATTGAATATTTGAGGGACTCCTAAGGTTTATTTACTGAGACATCACTACAATATCTTCTCATACTGATTGATTAAAACCCACCTATCAGATTTACTTTTCTTTCACATTTCCTCCAGTTTCCTGCCATTTCTTATCTACATTAGACATGTAATATGCCTTTGCAGCCCTATAGAATTGCCTGTTTAATCGAAGACTACAGGGATACAGAAAATTCTTCAATGTCTGTAAATCCTAACTTTTTCATTTGGCTGTATCAACTTAAACTGTCATTTGTTCTCTTGAGAGAACTTAGTCAAAGACCCATTGGAGAATTTTATACATGACAGGTTCATATCTCTGTATTAAAGGGCTTGTACAAATATTTGATTTTTTACCTTATGCCTATATCTTTCCCACTGAAAATTTGCTCCTTCAATTTAGTTGTTTGTTTTGTAGATAATCTATATTTTCTGGCTTGCCTTCCTCTCCCTTTCCCTCTCAATGTTCAGGTTAATATAGTCTGATGAGCAGGTGAATGGTAGATCTTTGTTAGCAAAAAGTGTACGTAAAAAGAGTATCATTTTTCCATTCCTATCACATGCACTACAGGCTGGTATAGTTTGATACTTTAATTAGTCAGAAATCAGATCTACTTTTAAACATTGTAGAACTAATGTATTTTTCTCTGTACTAAGATGTACGAGACAAAGCAGTGATCTGGGGTTTCTAAACCTGAAATATTTAGAGAGAATGGTGCTTTTCAGCTCTCTGCTCTCCATGAAATAACCTTTCTCTGAGTAGTTGCTGCCCTTTCCGTTTTGCAGTCTGTCAATCAGTCTGCTACAATGTTTCAAGAATGGATGAGAGCTTTGGTTTTATTTGTCCCTATTTATCTGCTGAGGTGTGAGATGCTCAGAAAGAGTATGACTGGCCTGCATTGCCTTGATGCATGTGAAGTATTAAATGGCTTATCTCATACCTCTCACAGCAAAACAGTTTACAGAAAGACCATGTACACAGGTACTTCCACAGGAACTACTGCCATCTAGCAACAGTGTTCACTAGGACTGTTTAATTTTTTGCCTTGCCACTTCTTCCCTTCTCTTTAACAACAGGCATAAAACACTAAGTAGTTTAAGTTTTGCTGGTGTGAGAAGACTTTTTAGCCATGGATTTCAGTTTTTAGCAGATCAGAGGACAGGAAAGGTATATCCTCAAATATGTATGTTCTCTGAAATCCTAATATGTACGTTCTCTGAAATCCTAAAGTATTGGGCTACTCTGGTGGTATATTTGGATTCCTGCATAACTAATAGATAGCAATGTTGCATATCTAAATTTCATCTCTCATTTATAACCTTGACAGCATATGTACAGGGTAAATTTTAATACTTGCTTTAAACCATCTTCATTAATCCTCTTCATCTCAGGCTTCACCAGGGTGTAGCTATAGGAATGTGATTAAATTGGACTCAGTGCAGCAGATATCACCCTCTCAAGCAGCCAGTTCGATTTTTCTCAGACACCATACCCTAGTATCCACATTCCTCACAGGATGTTCTGGAACGCAGGCTGGAACAGGACTCAATAGCTACCATGCAGCACTATGATACCAGATAAACCTGGATTGTTGTAGATCACATTGTGAAGTTTGTAAGTATCAGTGGAAAACCTGCACAGCTATGCTTATAAAGATCATTTCATTTAATAAGCAAAATAACTGAGCTACATTGTATTGTAATGCGCATCAGAGTAAGGTTCTCTGAATTAAAGTCTTGGATCAGTACACTACAGAACATCTTCAATGACAGGTTGCAGAAGTATAGCTGTCCTGATGTAAACAAACAGAAAAATTATTGAGCTCATAGCAAATAATATAAAGTTCTAAAGATTTAACTCCAGCCAGATCTGACACATAGGCCCTCTGATTTTTTTGAATTAATTCTTGTTTGAATCAAAACTTTTAGAACTCATTTAATTTTGTTTTACAGATTTCTCATGATCCTTCCCTATCATCACTGCAGCTAAGCTGTTAAAATGGCTAGTCACACAATCTGCCAAAAGTATAAAGAGCTCATCTTGTATTTTGTTGATTGCCTTACATGTATGTCTTCTATATTGAAGTGCTTTTTATTATTGCATATATAATATTCTAATGCCTCCAGCTTCCATTTTTTTTGAAAATAAAAGCATAGAAATAGTCTTTGGTATTCCAAGATGTGCTGGTTTTGGCTGGGATAGAGTTTATTTTCTTCACAATGGCAGGTATGGGACTGTGTATTGGTTTTGTGCTGAACACAAGGACGATAATGTAGAGATGTATTTGTTGTTGCTGAGCATGGCTTGTACAGAGCCAAGAACTTTCCTGCTCTTCATACTGCCATGCTGGAGGGGGAGACTGGGGGTGCATGGGAAGCTGGGGGAGGTGACACAGTCAGGACAGGTGACCTCAACTGACCAAAGGGACATTCCATATCATATGACATCAGGCTCAGTGTATAAAGTTCCTGGGGGAAGAAGGAATAAGGCGAACGGCCTTTGGAGCGATGTTGTTTGTCTTCCCAAGTCACTGTTACATGTGGTGGGGACCTGCTCTCCTGGAGATGGCTGAACAGCTGCCTGCCCATGGGAAGCAGTGAATTTATTCCTCAGTTTGCTTGTGTGAATAGCTTTTCCTATTAAACTGTCTTTATCTCAACCCATGAGTTTTCCAGCTTCTACCCTTTCAATCCTCTCCCTGATCTTTCTGTTGGGGGAGTGAGTGAGTGTCTGTTTGGTACTTGGCTGCTGGGTGGGGTCAAATCATGACACAGGGCTTACTGGAAGTCAGTATTAAATGTCCAAAAGGCCACTCAGATATTTTTTTTAGCTCTATTTGTTAAAAGTTATCAAGAACTGCTGATTAAAAGTATATTGACATTACTGGCTCCAGTTTAATATCCTGTTGAGTTACTGTTGAAATTGAAAGTATTTTATCACAGTCATGTTCTGACATCAATTTTTGATCTTTCTCCAAGTACAGAACTATGCTGAGCACTATTTAGTACAAAAGATACACTTATACTTACAGATATATAGATCTTGCATTGTTAAATGCTACTGGATTTTTATGCAATGCTATTGATAACTCTACTATTACTACTTTAATAATGGACCTGTTACCATTTGTTTCTCTTGCTATGAGAAGTGAAAGAATATTTTAATTTCTTGTAGCTCCATTCAGTATTATGTCCTTTTTTTCCTTCCCACATTTTACCAATTCCAAGTTTCTAGTTTGTTATTAAACTCTTTTTTCCCCTATTTGTTATTTTTTCTTATTATATTTGCCATAGTTACTTTCACATTTACTCCTAGCTGAGCTGAATGTTTTAACATGTGTAATCTTTTTCTTTTTCTGTTATAATTCTAGCAGAACATTATTAAATTGTTCCAAACACTATCCACATTTCTTACATAAAAACTATTTCTGCAGGGGTTATGACTCCTAATTATCTCAGGTCTGTAATGCTGGACTTCCCAAGCAATATTGTGTGTATGTGTGTCTAAATACATCATTCCTTTGTTATATAAGTTACAGAAAAAAGATAATAATTTGCTGCATTTAAATTTTGTGATCACTTCCTCTATCAGTCACAAAGTGAAGGAAAGCAGACATTGCGACATGCAGATGTCACCTTTTCCTCTGAGACTCTCCCTTTCTGTCCCTTTTAGTAGTATTTCCTCCCATGACAGTATAATTTCTGAGGGAGCTGGAGAACTTACAGTGATAGGGAGCTGTGGGTTTTGAGGCTACTTTCAGACTATATTACCTTCAATAATTCCAGTCATTAACAAGTCTTCTGCTGTGGAAGCATGAAACATGGAAAACATGTTTGGAAACATGGAAACATGACTATGCATCAACCCCTGTATGGAATTTTATCCAGCCACTTTACTTTTTTTCCCAGCCTGCTGTTCCTCAGTTCTCTACAGCAGGAGCTCAGTAGTGCTTCTGCACTGTTTTGCTGCCATATACCACTTATTTTATCATAAAATAATACTTGTCTCCTGCAGAAAAAAAAAAAAAAAAACAATACTTTTTATATCTCTTCAGGTTCTTTACACATACTGCAAGCATTGTGGTATAATGATGTCAGGTTGGCTTTGTTGATTTTAGATACTATATAAAAAACACTAGCAAGTTTTTAAGGAACTCACTTTTTCCTAGGCTTCACTGTTACCTCCAGAGCTTAAAGCCATTTTGATTTGTTACCTGTCTTCTGGAAGTTCTTAGTCTGCTCCTGAGATAATGACTGATCTCACTTTGGCTCTTATTTACTCTTTCCCTAAGTAAAAAATAAATTCTGAGCAGCTGGACACTCATCTGTTTGTGCCAGTGGAAGACATGCAGTTAGTTTTCTGCAAATTAAGTGTAAGTATTGCAGAACTCAAGAGAGATTCATGAATGTTACTGGTATCTACAGTTTCATACTGACTTATGTTATTTCGAATGGAAGATTAAAAATAGCCACTATATTTTTTAATCATATTCTATGTTCAAAAACAAATGGGAATATCTTGATGACCTTCTTAATAAGATTTTAACCTGAAACCTTTCCTCCTCTTAATTTAGGTCAAAGAAGCTCTTTATTTTTTGCACATGGCTTTGTAAGCTTATTTAATTATTCTCTGGAAGTACCTATTGTTAAACCCCTACAATTTGGCACAGTTCAGCACATATTTTCAACTGCTTACAGGAACACACTGGGGAATGTGCTTTAATATCACTTCACACTTATTAAAATACAAATTCTCCCAGAGCAAGTATATGCTGCTGCTATGAATGAATAAATTTTAATCATAAAATGTACAAGTGAAAATTCAACCTATTCAAGAATATTGTCAAAACATTTTTGTATGATGATGTTTGTACCTGAATAAATATGTTGGTGAAGTAATTGCATGTGTTGTATTAATGGCTATTAATGCAGAAACAACTACACAGAGATGGAAAACAATAAATGCTGACAGCTTTTTTTATTTATAAAAATAGTAATTTCTAATATATCTTTATAACATTTCTAATAAAATATTTCTAAACTTTTAAATATGTTTCTAAAAATTCACGGCTGCCTCAAAACACTTCTTTAAAATATGTCTCAACGCTAAAAGAAATTCATGCACTTTTTTTTTCTCACTCTTTTAGATATTTTTAAATGCAGATACAATCCGCCTGGGAAATCTACCAATGGGTTCCTTTTCGTCCTCCTCCTCCTTCTCCTCCTCCTCCTCGTCACCCAGCTCTTCAGCACCTCACCAGACTATCTATGAGCTCTGCGCCTGTCCCAATGGTAAACTTTACCTGTCCCCAGCAGGAGCAGGCTCCACATGTCAATCCAGTAGCAACATCTGCTTGTGGAGCTAGAATGACTCCATTTTATCCTCACACCAGAATAGCCTTTTGTTACTATCCCTCTGCTTCACAGTTCTGTTTGGTTTCCCTTGTGACAAGTGCGACGCTTCAAACGGCCTGCAGAGCAACTTCTTCCACTGTAAGCAGGAATACAGCGCTGCCTTCTCTTGTGGTTTGTGCTGCCACTCAACACAGAGATGGGAGAGAGATATCCAGAAATCAATGTATTCTTCATCAGGAAACCTAGAACATAAAATCACCTTTTTTCCAAAAGGGACAATAACACAGGTGCCTTTGCTACTTGAAGTGAAGCACATAGTTTTAGATTTTTGCAGGACCTGGATATGAACTGCACATAAATATATATCTAGAGACAGTACATGAATTTGCCCAGAATCTGATGGTGATATGAATTGGTTCCCCCTGTATGATAAATAACTTTACTGTCTGAAAGCACAATTTTCCATTCATCTTTTTGGATGTAAACTTTTATCCCTGAATTTTAAAATTTTAAAGCATTGTGTGATGCTTGCTTTACTAAACAAATTCAGTAAAAAGTTTTTAATACAAAAAGAGAAAGAATTCCTCCCTGAGTTGGTTTCTTTAAAAATGTGTTGTTACTATTTGTCTACTAAGTCTAGGATTTTGTACACTAGGTAAATTTTGGAAGTGCTCAGCAATATTACTTTAAAAATTGAAAAGACATATGCTCTTGTTTGTCAGATCTGAATGACCTTATATAATATTTTCGTGGCCACTGCATGTGAAGCGATTGCTTTAAGTAGAACATATGATTTCTGGAAAAGAAGAACAGGGTAAAGAAGGAGATTCTGATGCTATGTTTGTTGATGAGAGTATTGCTCTTCACAATGTTCTTATAATTGGCAAATACAAAACCAAGAGAGAAATCTTCAAGGTACATCTTGTCCATTTTCTGACTATGTCTAACTGCTGCCATTTGAACACAGTACAAACGTTGGTACTAACGCAATGTGTGATGCTGAGAAGCAGTGCACTAACAACTTGTATGACATCCACATTTATTATTCTATTTTGTTTACTGTCTGCTGCTGAGGTTTCAAAGTAATAGTAATATATATAAAACCATATATTAAATGACAGTATTAAAAAGTATGTCGACATTCCATTGACTTTACCAGGTCTGTGTTTAAATTAGGCAGCCACATCTGTACTCAGATCTCACTACTGACTCTTTTTTGACAAGTTTCATGTGGGATTTCTTTCTTGTATCAATGTTCGTACTTATTTGGCTTGATTGGTAATTGAAATCTTATAAAAAAATGCCTTGGTATGCTGCTGGTAAATTTGTCACAGCATTGATTAACAAGAGTATCTTAAAACTTGCAGAACCCAGGAAAGTAAAACAATATAAAAATGTTTCCTATTGTGGAAGATGGCTGGATTATGTGAGGTAAGTTTGCTTTTTAATTCTATTTGTTAAATTAAATCACCTAGCTTGTACTTTTAGAGGCTTCTGAATCTAAGATCACCAATGAAATGAGAGCTTTTTCAAAACAATTCTATAGCCAGGGGAGATGGTGCAAGGTGGGTATTTCTACATATATTTATTATTATTATTTTTAAGAGAAAAAAAAAAGAAAATGAGCAAACTAGTACAGTGATTATGTTTGCATTTTATTACCACCTAATAAAGTTGATTTTTTTTCACTTCAGGTGAAATTCACTCCTATGCAGAAGACCAGCACAAGACGTGTCAACGACTTGACTGGTGCTTGCCTTACCATTGGCCCTCTTCAGAGGTGTGAATTTCACCCCATAGCAAGGATTCTGTATTTGCTGGTTTTAACAGTTAAATGAAGATTTCAAATTGATTATTTTATGTCCACAAGAGAAAGCTGTTAACAGCTGACTTGTTGTCTATTTGAGATTTTTCTTCTTTGAAGGAAAATATACTAGAAAATATTGCAAGAAATTATATTAGAACATGAGGATTTTTAGTAAGAGGGACAAGAGTTACAGATGACAAAGAAGATGGCAATAAAACATTAGAAAGTGTAGCCATACAATACACCCTTAAAACTGTAGGGATATAGACATCCTTGTTTGTGCATACAAGTAATAGAATGGTAGTGTGACAGTCATGAATAAATAGTATTTCAGAATGAAAAGTATAAAGGTATGTATGAGGACACATCTACTTGTATTCATTATCTGTGCACATCTACATACATCTGTTGCTTAAAAGATGAACAAATATAGTGACTAATCTGTTTGATGAATAACATGTGGCTTCCTAAAAATTGCATACAAGTAGGATAAGAAGTTTTTTTCCCCTCAAATAAACCTGCAGGATGACATGCAGATGCTTTGTCATGCCACTGAAATATTCTTATTTGTTTGTTCTTCACCTTCTGAGATTATTTACCTGTTATTTGTTTAAAAAAGGTCTCAGTTCACTGAATGGAAGGACCCAACCTTTACAAACTTTACACCAACTTGGTTGGGAATGGGCAGGCAGGAAAAAAAAATCGTTACTAGATTAATTTTAACAGCAAGACTGAAATAATTTGCCACTTTGTATGAAGAGAACTCAGAAGAGATATGTGGATACTGCATTGGACTCCAAGAAACCAAGCCAGTAAGTTTGCGTAGCTCTGCACTGTCAGGATATTCATTATTGGAGTCCCATCAATATGAAGTAGAGCATATTTAAGAGCTTCAACAGCCTATGAGATGGAATAACAAGTCCTCATAATGTCTTAATATTCTGGTAAATTTCATAATATTGATGTTTTTCTTTAAATCCATTAAAAAACTATAAGGAGGGAAGAAATCAGTTCTTATTTTAAAAAGTATTTCTAGCCCACATGATTTCAGGCAGTAGTGGAAAAGTTATATCAATGCATTAACCATACAAAAAATTAAAACACCATCCTTATGACAACAATGAAATATCTGAAAAGACCTTATTGGCTACATGTATTTAATATATACGATAGATTTATCTCCTGTAAAAAAATATTTGTGTCATATTATAGGATACTGTCTCTTTCTTGTTTAAAAAAAATTAGAAAAAGAAGAGAAAAATAAAAGCATCAGCCAGCCTCTCTGAGCACTGTTAGCTGTATGGTTTTTGTATTGCAGTTCATTCATTGGTCAAGTGTTAAGACCAAAGACAGACACTTCTATTATATCCAACACTATGACACTGCTGTTTCTACTAATTCTGTTGGAATGATGAGATGTGAAGTTGTAATTACAACATGAAATGTAACATAGTTTAGATTTGTGCAGCATTTTGAGCTGCAGATTTTCACTTTTTTCCAGGGTTTAAATTTTTTGTCAGTGGCTTGCAATTACATTACTATTAATGCATATGGGGGTCTTTTGGTGTTCCTAAGGAAACATGCCAAGACATTGCTTCTTTGAACTGAAGTTATACTGGTTTGCTTGCAAAATTGGCTTGACTGGATGAAAGAATTCACTTTCAACCATTTTAGTTGCAGAGGGTTATTAAGTCTGGAAGCTACAGCCATAAATGTCTAGAAGGATTTAATGACGGATGTTTAAGATATTTGGTTGCTAGCATAATGTATCTTTTAGGTTTTTGTTTTATTTGTTTGTTTTGCTTTGTTTTTAGATTCTAAATAATTGCTAAATAAAAAACAAACTTAAACCTACAAACTTTAGACTATGGTATTGTTATCAGCTGATTCACTGTAATGCACATGAAAGTTGGATCAAAATCTGAGTGTCATATTGTTTCAGTCACTACTCAGTAAAGGTTTGATAACCATTTTTGTTTTGTAACCTTCATTTTAATGGTTTTCCTGTGTATAGAAGTATATATAAAAAGATGGGAACTATTTTCTTACACATACTATGCAATATGTTTGTAGAACTGCAATATTGCCAAAATTACAAAAGCTGTGCTTTTGTACTCTCTTGCTTTATGTAAAACAAATCTTTTTTCTATTTAATGGACTGTCTTAAAATTGTGGATAACATTATTCAAAAGCAGTACACTGAAACTTTAAGATTTTTATTTTCCTTGGATTTTTTTTTAATGAAAATAATAGCAAGGTTTTGGAAGTTGGAAATTTCTTTTTCTTGGAAAGCTAGAACTTTTTCAGCATGTAATTAACACTATCAGTTTGAAATGTCTCCTGTACTCCTTTCATTTGGTCTTAGCATTCCCATCTGGGGGTACTATATAACCATAAGAAAATGTGATCCATTAAACAGGAAACATATCAGAACTAATTTCAAGAATAATCAGACAAGGAATCCTGCTAAGGGTGAGAAGAACATATAGAATAGCTGATGAGAAACTTTCAGATTTTCTGCTTTTTTTTTTTTTTTTTTTTTTNATTTTTTTTTTTTTTTTTTTTTTTTTTTTTTTTTTTTTTTTTTTTTTTTGTTAGTTTGCATTTCCTTACCTTTGTCTACATTAGCAGCATGGTAATAGCTTTAATTTGTTTTTCAGTTGTTTTATCCTCACAGAGTATAGTACTGTTTTATTTCAAACATTTTTTGAAAACACAGACACTGCATTTAAATGCAGTACTTGTGTTAAGAAATCACAATTTTAAAGAAGTGTAGGCTTTTTTTCTGCATCAGCATTATTAAAGTTAAAATTACAATGCTTCTATATCATCTACCATAAAAGGATATTACACTGTTCAAGTCCCTTTGTATCTTGCCAGAATAAGCTTAAACTGCATGTTCATGTTTAAACTGCACTTGTTTACAATCCACTTGAGAATTACACAGTCATGTAAAAGGTCTTGTGGTGATGTCATCAATGCAAACAAATGTTCTCTGTGTTTAACCTGGGCAGTGTCAGTGCTCTGGCAAAAAGCAAGGTGAGCATTTGGGGGGTTTGTTTACACTGAGCTCCTTGATGCCATGTTATGATTTCATCAATATCCAGAGTAGCTAGACAGCAGCTAGCTTCACAATGCCTGAAAAAGACCAGTAATTTCTGTACAAGAGCAACAGTTGTATAGAACTATCAGTAATATAGACTGATAAGTCTCAAATGACTAAAACATGATAGCTGAAACAGCAAGAAAAATTATTCTTAGCCATTTTACTCAGGGTTAGACTGGTCCAATCTGGGAAAACTCCTTACAGTAAAAGATAAATAGAAGATAAATAAAAAAAAAAATCCACCATATGCATTGTATTGATTCAACACAGTCCACACTGAGACTAGGATTTAGTCCAAGCTGTCTATGTAAAATATAGATATGTCTCCTCTGAAAATTTGAAATGAGCTTCAGGTTATGTTGTTTGAATTTGACAGTATTATTTGATCTTTAACCAATACATTTCTTATACAGGCCAGGACAGGAATAGTTTCAGAAGAGCTGAGGTAAAATTTTGTACTGTATATCCAGTTTGATTACAGTCAACCACAATAAAACCTAGCCTACTTAACTACGGAAAAAAAATAAATGGAAAGTTTTGTTGTGTTTTGGGAAAACTTTAAATGGATTTCACCTTTTTAAGGAGTGTCCAGCTCAAGAAGTGTCTCCAACTCTGACATGCTTAAGTAGTGGTAGCAATGTATATTAAAACATTTGGCCTTAGGGCTAATCAGCTTCATTTAATGCATGACTTGATCTGTGAAGTAAAAGTGGCTTTTAGTCACATATATGCCTCCTTGTTTGTGAGACCTGCAAGGGAGAAGTTCAGCTTTCAGCATCATCTAGAGCACAATGAAAAGTAGGATATAAGCATTAGAGAAGCATTACTGAAGACAAGATGTATTGTTTTCTGTGTTTTATGATATTTTGAGAGCTTGCGTACAGTCTTTCTTTACCACGGAGAGATCTGCTTTCTAGCACAATAACTTATTTGTAAGGATATATTTCAGAACTGTTCTGAAAAAAACCCATAGTTTTTTCTTTCTAGGTGATGTTTAGTCAGTTTTCTTGTCCCAAACACTGCAATAGTTAGTAAGTCAAATCCTCCTTCTTAACTCCCACCCACTCTTAACTCTTCAGCTGAGCTTCAGTTGTCCCCTCAAGCATCCTCCTTTCTTCACAAATAATAAAGGAATAGGCAACAAAAAGAATTTTGCTGTCTCTTTATAAGGATGCTTCCTGTGTGACTTACTTAAACTGTGTCAAAGGGAAGATTATTTGCTTTGAGACAACAAAAGCTATATAAGAAGGAAAACACACACAGGTAAATATCATTTTTAGTCCATCTTACTGGAAGGAAACTTCTAGAGTGCAAGATTTTAGACTACAGACTTCTTAATAACTTTTAATTTCTCAGAAGTTTTGTCATTCAATGATTGTCTTTAAAATACCATAAAATAAAAGTGTAAACTATCCTATCCTGTTACTTTTTTTTTAAATATAAAAGGAATCACTGAGCTCATTATTTGTCCCTCTCTACTAATATGCTGATTTACAAATTTGAAAGGAAAAAATAGAGCTAAAATACTAAATAGTATAAAGATAACTATTTAAAACCCTACTAATAACAGAATATTGTTCCTTTTAGTTCATGAGTGGCATTCTCATTCATCCTTGGTAAATTAGTGCTCTGATTTCTTATATACAGTGGTAAGCCTTTCTGTTGTTTTGTGTGATCTTTGAGAGATAGGAAACCCCTGATGATGAAGGAAGCAGAGTAACTACTCAGTATTAAAAGAAGCATCTGTGATAGTATTCCCCATGCTACCATGGAACCAGACAAGATATTGGGACATTTATTCATGTGAGGAGAGAGCGTCTTCTACAACATTTAAATATTGCGAAAAAATTAGCCAGGATGCTTTCCAGGTCCATGCTCCCCAGTATGCCTGAGACACGGTGTTGCAATAGCATGTGAGAGACAGAAAGGAAATGGTTTTCTTGATTTTCATAGGGATGTGTAGGACAGTGATGCATAGGCAGTAAATCCAAATCATGTTGCAACAGTAAAATATATAAATATAGCAGAAAGATGGATTTTTTTATTTTATTTTATTTTTTTTTTTTGAAGTGCAAAAACAGTCATGAGACATCTCCCTAAACCTCAGAGAAATGGAAAGAAAGGTGAAGATGTGTCATAGATTCCTAGAATGGTTTGGGTTGAAAGGAACCTTAAAGAGGATCTAGATCCAACTCCCCTGTCCTGGGCAAGGCCACCTTCCATTAGAACAGCTTTCTCAAAGTCATCTAACCTGATCTTTAACACTTCCGGGATGGGACATCCACAACTTCTGTGGGCAATCTATGCCAGTGCCTCACCAATCTAAACCTAACCTCATTCAATTTAATGCCAGTAACCCTTGTGCTGTCACCACATGGCCTTGTAAAAGGTCTCTCTCTCCAGTTTTCCTGGAGGCCACCTTTAAGTACTGGAAGGCTGATCTAAGGTCTCCCTGGAGCCTTCTCTTCTCCAGGCTGAACAACTCCAATTCTCTCAGCCTTTCCTCATAGAAGAGGTGTTCTATCCCTGTAATCATTTTTATGGCCTTCCTTTGGAACTCACTCCAACAGGTCTATGAGTCATTTTTGTATCATTATAGCCTTGAAATTTTCTTTTTCATTTCTTTTCTTGGCTCTTTTAAAAACCAACATCAGGAAGGAGAAAAGCAGTAACCTAGGTATAAATTTTGTGCTTCTCAAATAGAAGGTGACAATGAACTCTCTGTTTGAACATGTATCTCTGTTTATGGCAGAAAGAGGTGAAAATAGGCAGTACAGTAGGGTGGATTCAAACCTTGTTAAAGTCAATAGGAAATACTGACAAATTCTGTGCCCCTGGATTAGGCATTAAATGTTCATTAAAGGTTTGTGCCAAAAAAAAAAAAAAAATTGTCATAGTCCATGACTTTTTATAGTGCATTTCTAAAATGCATCATTAACATTAGTGCAATTTTCCTTCTGCAAATTGTTCCCACTTCTAACTGCGGGTACCCCATTGACTCCCCCACAAGGAGAACTCTAAATAATTGTGCAGTCTTCAGTCATTTGTCAAAACTAAATTAAAATATTTGGAAAAAATGCCCAATATGAGTCATTAAAAAATGGTAAAAAAATCTACTGCCACTGCTTTTTCATATTTTGGCCCAGTGTTTTCCTTGCAGTGGAGGAGTTGCACCATTTCTGGGAGCAATAGATTTGGTATTTCTGGCCTTCCCACTCATTTTTAAAGAGCCTCTGCAGACCATGCTGCTTCTCTTTCTTTTTGCACAGGGGAAGAAAATTAAGGAAATTAATTTTTTATGTTTGGTTTGGGCTTGATTTTTGTTTCATGGTCTCTCTCTTTAGACTTACCTTAATCCCTGTTTTTGAGTGTAAAGGCAAGAGACAAATCTGATTGCAGTTACTAAGGCTGACATTATTAATTGCAGCATGGAGTGGGTTATTGGTTGAGATAATAATTATTGCTATGGTGGAGCAAAATGCAGGAGGAGAAAGGGAGCATCCAAAAAAAAGCATGGAAGGGGAATAAATGCATGGGAAAAGGAGACAGAATGGCATTAGAACAGGTTTACTGTTTAAAGGGGAAGAAAGTGCTAAATAAGTGTTAAAATTTTTCTTTACCCCTCTGGCTTTGTCAAATATATCATGCCAAAGTGCAGAAAGCAGAGGAAAGCTTCAGGATATCATTGATTCAGAAGTCCTTTTCAAAACCAGAAATGTACTATTCATAGGAACAGGAAAGTACAAACAACATCAGAAAATTTTTGTTGGTTCTCTGGCCTCTGTGATGAGAGGCACAGATGTGGAAGCTGTAAGCTATGGAAACTGTATAGAAAACAGAAAGTTTTATGTACAAAAGTACAGTTTTGGAAGAAGTCACTGAGGCTTACATTAGTTTGCAGAATGTAAATGGAAAATAGCTGGAAGAAGAATTAGAAAATGGAGAGTGGTCTGTAGGTTGGTGAGGTTTGGTTTGTTTGTTTTGGGAGTTTTGTTAAGTGGAAAGAATCTGGACTGTAAGGTATTTTCCTTATTTCCTTATTTCTCTTTCCTTTTGTTCTATTTTGTTTTCTAAACAGTATCTGAGAGGAAACAGACTTCTGCTGTGATTTGTTTCACAGCACTCAAGAAATGTGTGTATATAGGTATTCATATATATATATATATGAAAGAATAAAGCAGAAAGCAGTGCTACTTACAAGCATTTTGAAAATAGCAGTTTTCTTTTTTTATGAAAGATTGATCCATCAGCTAAAGAATGGGACTGTTGAAAGCGCATATTTGTGTTCAGGGTTTTTAAGCACATTTATGTCTACCCACATCACATTACACTGTTTTCAAGCCCAGATGAGTCCCCTTATATTACCATGTAAAAAAAAAATTGTATCTCTACGTATGAATTAGTTCATATGCAGTGCAAATTTTCCATTAAGGTATTTATTGTCTATGATGACTATTGCCACTTCATCTTCAAGTTTCCTAGCATAAACTGCTGGACTCTAGTAGACCTACTAAAATTCTGATCTTCAACTCTTGCTACTTCATTTTTTCACTTTGGGAAAGTCTAGAACACCGTACCAGTCCTTTCTACGGTGATAATAAATGTCTCTTCTCATGCATGTTAGCATACATTTGTGAGCAAGTCACACAGGTTAACCAGATTCCTGGAGCTGCTTCCTAAAATGATTTGTTTATTTACCTCCAGTTTCCAAAATCTTGCATGGCTTTAATATAATGTGAGTTTTTATCTTTTTTGTTTAACTATAGTACATTATGTACTTTTTAAGAGACTTAACTTATATACCTAAACCACTAAACTTTATTAATGGCCATATGTTCCTGAGAACTGAAAGGGAAAAATACATTTGAATCATATTGTCTCACATTTTACAGAACAGTATAATTTCAGTTGTTTTAGGTAATTTTCCTATCTATTTTTAGGAAACCTAACAAGCAAACGTTTAATTAAATTTGACAGTATATGGTTTGCCTAAGAGATATCAGTTCAGTTAGACTATTGCAATGACAAAGTATTAACATTCCAAAGAAGCAATTCTAAATGGTGTATTATTCCCTTTTAGAAGTAAATAATGTATTATCATGTTGTGACATATCACAAATTAAGTTATATCAATTTTTAAATAAATGTAAATAAAATTCTTTAGTATAAACTTCTGTGAAATGTGCACCTTCAATTTATTGAACTTTTCTGGTAACATAATTAACTGGGAAAATATGTTAAGCTACATGCTAATCCTTTTCATATTTTATGGTGTTTTGCATTGTCTCACATTTCTTTTGTGTCAGTGGGATATACTTTTCTATGGGTTTTGTGCAGAATTCAGATATTTTTGTTCTATTATTTAATGCATATCAGCATATCCCTTGGATTTATTTATTCTGAATGTAGTTTTGTCACTACACTTAACATTGAGGTCAAGCTCATCCAAAGCTCTGAATATGTATTTAGCTATAAGTATGTGAGTCATTCCAGTAAACTTAATGGAACTTCTGAAGTTTGAAGTTAGGAGCATGCTAAAATATTTTGCTCGATCAGTCTTCATAAATCAAGCAAATTAAGGCAATACCCTGCCAGTCTAAAAATTATTTACTGTAAAATAATGAAGGTGAAAGACTATTCTGACTATTCCACAGTGTTTCACTTTTGCTTAGTTTAGTTGAGTAAAGCTGCTCTTGAGAAGATACATTAATCACTATTTCCCTTTTCAGATCTGTGTGTGACTTCTATGCACCGCTGGCTCTCTGCATCATAACCATTTTTATTCCTGATTTGAATTATATCAGCATCTATTATGTTGTAAGTGTTTTGTGCAAGTCCTAAAAAGCCCTGCTGACTTTATATGAATGTACTCTATTGTGTCTTTGAGGATAAATGCCATCAATCAGCAAAGTGAATCAGTGGCATTGGGCTATATTTCACATATACAGCTCTAAAAATTATCTAAATTTGAAGTCTTGAAGCATGGATAAAGCCTTTACCCTGCACATAAAGGACAAAAGCAGCTTGATTCCATACTTCATCTGCCATACTGCAGTTTGCTCATCCTGATGTTCTCTTACTAAAAATGTCTTCCCTGATGCATTGGATGGTGTGAACACACATCATCAGGCATGAATTCCACAGGATGAAGAAAATCAGTTTGAATTGTCAAAAAATGAAGGTGGTACAGATGGTCACTGTATATTACCAGTTGTTCCACAACTCTGGAGTCTTTGAGAGGAATTTAAAAAACAAACAAGAAATCAGTTTGTAAATTTAAAAAAGCTTTTGAGCTTCATGACTGTCCTATTTATTACGGTGGGGCACAGAAGAGCTCAGACAAAAGGAGAATGAAACTTTCTTCACACCTGCAATAATCAGTAATCGTTGTATAGTGGAAAAGATAAATGGAAGAAAATTACAGTTTTTAGTTTTGCCCCCAGGAAAATATCAGCTCTGTAATATCAGATTTTATATAGGGAGATCTGGCTATCAGCTATATAAGAATTGGCTGCTCTGTCAGCTTTATTCTGTGGAGAATATCTATCTGCAAAAATTTTTAGTTATGTACTTTCGATCGTTGTGATTATTCTGCTTGTGTCATCTCTTTTTTTATCCATTAATTTTATAACTCTCTAGGACTCTTTCTGTAAGAATCTGTAGCAAATACTAGTATTGGGAAAGTTCTCCAGGTTAAGGGCCTTACCTTCTCAAGATTAATAGAATAACACATGAAAGTAATGTTCCATTTTATACGACAAGTTTAAAAATCTTGTCACAATTGCAAATTAAATAAAACACCTTAGATATCACTCTGCATAGTTTTCCTGTTATCATTCCCCTTGGACTTCTGTGAACCCTGGAGAAAATACCTCATCAATGCACATAGCCCAACCCATGTCCAGTCCAGGTCAGACTGGCAGTGGCAGCAGAGGATGGTATTTAGGGACAGCATGGGCATCTGGCCAATTTACACAGTCCCTTCCCCAGAGATTCCCCCTTAGTACCCACAATTATATTCCCTGCCTCATACCTTTGGTATTGGCTTATGAAGCTGTTGTGCATGGGTTTCTGTAACACTTTTTTAAAACTGTTGGCAGTTGCGCCTGTGGCAGCAAGTTCACTTGCTGCTCAAGAACATTCTTTCATTAAATCTAAACACATCATCAAGTAATTTCACTGGCTGCCCCTAGTTCTTTTATTACAGGATTTAGAATATAACAGAATAGACTGTTGCAGTTGGAAGGGACATACAGAGATCATCTAGTCCAACTTCTTGACCACTTACTCATTGCTGACCAAAATGTTGAAAGGTGCTCTCCAACACTGACAGGCTTCAGGTATCAACCACCTCTCTAGAAAGTCTGTTCCAGTGTTTGACCACCCTTTTCATAAATGTTTCCTAATGTCCAGTCTGAACCTCCCGTTTTCAGCTGGATGAATAATAGCTCTGCAACCACCTTATTTATAAAAGTTAAACATATCTCCTTCAGCCTTCAAGAGATCCCATCTTCTCTTCAGTTTCTTCTTATAATACTCCAGAACTCTCAGATAAATCCTGCTCAGTCCTGGTCACTAACACCTAATTTATTTGGTCTGGTAGTTATTCTGCATATATTCTCTAGTGAGTTAGCCCCTCTGACCTATTTGCTACACGGAATATGTTGAGTGTGGGAATATCCTCAGTATGAACAGCATCCTCGGCAATAGGCTTGCAGTTTTGGCACAGAAAATAAATTTTGCCTTTGCTCTACTTTTATTCCAAAGAAAGGATGATTTTCGTCACAGAAGGGGTGATTAGATATTGGAATGGGCTGCCAACAGAGGTGGTGGAGTCACCATCCCTGGAGGTTTTAAAGAGTGACTGGATGTGGCACCTAGGGCCATGGTCTAGCTGCCATGGTGGTGTTGGGTCATAGCTTGGATTTGATGATCTCAGACGTCTTTATTTCTGGCCTGGTTATATCTGTGTGATTCTGTGATTCTGGGTTAGACATTGCACATGCTAGTAAGACAGCCTGGCCAGCAGTCTGATTTGTCCACTCTGTTTATTGGTATTGCAATATTTATTCCCTCCTGGTCTTTCAGAGACACGCTGAATATTAACCACATCCTCTCAGGGACTCCTCATTCTGAACTAGGTACTCCCATGTGCCTGTTGAGTTTCACCTAACCCCATGCATAATTACTCCTCTACAACCCTTTTCCTTTTCAGTGCCAGTAGACTGGCTGCATTTCTATTAAAGTGAAGTCTTAACAGGATGACTGAGGGTTTTAAATGTATAATTCTCAAAGTGTTGCTGGAAAGGCTACATGTGTTCCTCTGGTGTTATTTACCTCTTGTGACAACAATGGTCATGCACACTTGTAAAGTTACAGAGACTTGTAAACACCCTTTCCAAAGCACATGAGTCAAGCTATGCTAGAAAACAAGAAAATATGTTCTTAGACCATTGTTTGGACCTTTAGCTCTAGTTTTCTAAACCTGTATTAAAAACATACCACTGAAGCAGCCTTTTTAGTTTTGACTATTTTATTGTTCAATGAAATAACTTCTGAATAACTTCTGGTCACAGTTCCTCCTTTCCTAGTAAAACTTTTTCGTAGTAATTTTGGTTTGCTTATCCTCATATTCCTAAAATGTTTATTGCAATAAAATTTGTCCCACATATTCATCTGGCATATAAATTACGTTCCTCTCAGAACATTCAGCAAGACAAAATGAGGGTTTTTTGCTGAGGGAAAATGGGATTTTTAAAAAGTATCTAAGTAAGACTCCAGGTGGGCCTGCTGGGTGTTTGCTTGGTAATCAGTGCTTGGAGTTGTTGCAGCTGGTGGCTTCTTCCTCTTGCAAAGCTTCTGTCTTCCCGAGTGGATTTGGCTCTAGCTCCTGATCAAATCCTAATCCTTGCCCTTGTGCTATCTTTATTGCTGACTTCTGAGGTAGTTGTCATGTTTAGCATCCTGTCACACTTCATGTCCTCAGTCTGACGTGTGAAGATGCATGGTAAGTACCATTGGAGGGAAAGGAATTGTCACTAGTGGGTGCACTGTGGCCAGTGCCTTCTCAGGCTTAGAGCTCTCCAGACAGATGAATAATCATCACAATACATTATCTAGTGTTTTCTGCATGGAAAAAAAAAAAAAGCTATTTTCAAAATGTTTGATTTTTCTCCATTATTGAAGAATATCATAAGTGCTTTGCATTCTCTTAACCAGCTCTAAAGTTCCAGTCTTACTGAAAAATATGTAAGGCTTTAACTTCTGGTAGGCAACAACCTTCAGCAAGTTTTTTGAGGCTGCTCACAGGGTTAACAGCTAAGTTATCAGTATGAAGATCAGTAAATGACTTTGTACCATGCACTCTATGGGCTTTACCCAAATACAGAGAACCAAAATAAAGTGCAGTGATAAAGACCAGATTCTTTTTAATGCCTTAGATCCAGTTTAAGAGCTATTCAGGATTATATTAAAAACAGATTAAGAAAACTTGATGAAGCTAAGAAAAAATCTTCAGAAACACAACAAGCTTTAAAGGGAAGAATGTTGTTTTTCTAGTGATGTTAACCTGATGCTTCCCACTGTGCTTTAAAAAAATAAAAAATCAAGTGATAATAGATTTTCAATTGGGGAATAAACAGCTCTTACAGTTATTAAATTAAGGCATTACATGTTTATGGGGTCTTGAGAGCCATATTTTTAATATCCAATGCAATTTGATTTTATAAAAAATCTCTTCTTTCTCTTTCACCCTTTGCAAGAAAAATTATCAGAAATAGAGGGAGAAAAACCTAGACAGAAACTTTTGTCATGATTTTTAAGAGTTTGTATGTGTGTGTGCTTTATCCATGTCTGCTTTATCCCTTCGTATGAGAACCATTTCCATTGTTTGTTTTCAATCAATAATGAACAAACTTTGAGTTTAAGGATTTAAATACAGTGTGCAAACACCTGGCATTCAGATATACTTCTGTGGTTAATCCTGTTTTGCCTGAGCATGATATATTTCTAGATTGAGGAAGAGTTAATTAGGGAACACTTTTTTAATAACTTTGTGGGATTGGTGTTTTGTAAGGACATCTGCAGCAGTCCATATTTCTTATAAATATATGTAACAATTTGATAAACCTCTGGATTATTTCCTCACTACAAGAAAAATTTGTCATCCAGAGAAAGTCAGAAGGATGATCAAAATTATCCTGAATCAAAATTGTCACCTAATCTAGTGATATGAAGAAAAATCCAGAGCTAGTCAAATAAAGCAAAATCCAATAAAAATCTCAGCTCCCTGCATGTGTAAATATTTACGCCAAAGGCAGTGATTTATGCTCGGTTTATTTGTAATCTTACATACAGGGATTTTTTTCTCTGATTCTCCTGTTCACATAGT
The DNA here is from genome assembly GCA_013397795.1 of Orthonyx spaldingii. Taxonomy (NCBI): domain Eukaryota; kingdom Metazoa; phylum Chordata; class Aves; order Passeriformes; family Orthonychidae; genus Orthonyx; species Orthonyx spaldingii. The sequence goes on along the minus strand of VZTJ01004180.1, from coordinate 505,935 downwards.
GAATACTTGTTCTTGCAATATTACTTATTACTATTTTAGTAATTATATATTAAAAATTACACTGCAGCACATAGTACATTACTTGTCATTACATTTGGTGCTTGGCATTTATGACTTTGCTAAGAGGCTTATAATTTTAGTAAGCCTGACCATTTGTGAACTATTTAAAGAGCTTTTTCTAAAGTCCAAAAATACATGAAGCATTGCTTCTATGCTCACTGTTATTTATGAAATCTCATGTCTTTAGATATCTTAAATTGTATTTTCAATAATTATCATGGGTAGATATCAAAAACATTGAGATTACAGCTTAACAGGTGTCAGTTAATACCATGCTTGAGTGCTGCAGATAGCCCAAGGAGTATATTCATGTCTAATTGTCTACACTCCAGAGCACAACAGCTGCCACTTGTAGCAGATGTATCTTCTGACTGATGATATTCTGCAATGTGTCGACAGGGATATCTGGTGCAGCTGATTATATATGATTGTATTTGGCATAGCTGCATTCCCTTAATAGACAGTGTTATCATTGTTCACTGAACATTGGAATACTTTAGTCAGCTGTTTGTTATGCCAGCTATAAGGAACTAACTGCCAAAAATTTTCATTAAGTTGGCTGTTTACTGGACGATATAAAATGAATCATTGACCTTAATGAACTAGTGTCCTCATGTCAAAAATACACTACTGTGGGTGGAAACAACAGCCTTGGCAAGAAATCTTTGTACAGAGAATGGAGACTCTTCTAATCTTGGTGAGTAATTGCACTAGTATTGGGTTAGCAAATAATTAGATTACAGTTCTAGGAATCTGCACTGCTGCTACCTATGTGGGTTTTTATATAAAGGTCTCATTCCTACAAAGATCTGTGCAGCAGGACTGTGGTTGACAGTCTCATTTTCCAAGTCTTTTGCATGGCATTGTTCAGAGAGAGGGATGGAGAGAGGAAAAATGGACAAAAAAGAAGAGAAAAAGAAAAAAATTATTTTTAGCATCAAGACTAGCTTTGTTACCTTGTTCAACAGTTTAAAATTGTATCTGTACCCAAGGAAACAAAGACCCCTTGGAGATATATAAAGCATTGACTGATTTAAAAAGAAAAAAAAAGACTGGTAGAATCCAATGCTTTCTAGACTATGAGTTTGAAGGAAGCCTGGAAAAAGCAGGGAGAAAAAAAGTAAAATTATTAACAGCTTTGAGATTTATAAGAGAGTAAACTCATATATTTTTCTCATGTGTCTTCATCCTTCTTGATTTTCATGAAACCTTAATCACCCATCGTTTCCTGGAAGAGTGATTAGAAAACATATAATGACTTACCCAACACTAGTCTGACTTTTTTGCCCCTCTCTCCTATTTTTCCCCCTCCACCTATTTTTTTTTCAAATCAGTGACTTCACTTGGAACTAATCTAAACAGTTCATAAACTCAGACTAGGTTTTCTTGATTTCGTCTTCTTATGGCAGAACTCCATCTTTAAAATGAATGTAAACTAAATAAGGAAGGAGGAGTTCCATTCATAGAAGCTGCTACAAAACAAAATTCTTGTAGTGGGCTGGCAAGTTAGATGAACCACTCTCAAACTATTCAATACATCTCTTACAGTTTTCAGAATCCAGGAAGAAGCTTTCAGGCATTATTATTTTTCACCGCATGTAAACACTTTGGGTTTATTTATTTCTATTAACTTAATGAGTGGAAGGAAAAAGTAAAATAGATCTAGGATTTTTTTTTTTTTCCTGTAAAATTCCTGCAGTAAAAGTTTTGGAAGAGAAAATATCAAATCACTTTTAGCTGATGAGGTCAAAGCAGTCTGAATTAAGAAATAATTGAATTATCATATTTCATGCCAGAGTAATTTGAGGAAAATTGGTTTTGAAACCCATGGTATATAAGGGTAAGGAAATTGTTTGCAGCTTCTTCTGGTCGGTGTCCTGGATAGATCTCATGCCATGCAGAGTCTGATTTTCTGATTCCCAGAGACAGATTGCAACAATCTCTTAAAATAAATAAAAATATTGCTATGGAACTTGTAATGTCAGCTACTAAGGAAGTAAAAATAATGGTGGCTTTTTAGAAGCAAGTTACTGAAGACTGATAAAAGATCTTTCAAATTTAAAGAGTGATTAGTTCTAGGATTGTGGCCTGCACTGTGTGAACTCTCAGATGATCTAAGTTAATAAAGTTCAAGTCATATTAAGTCATAGATCTCTACATCTTGTTCATCATAAAAGGCAGGAAGTCCTCTGTAGAACTGATGTAACTGTAAGGTGTCAAAGTTATGTTGGCATGTGGAGCACACAGTGCTGGGTTACACCATGGTGTTCTATTTGAATTAGTTAGGGAAAGCTACCTTATACACAAATAAGTTTGATAAGTCAAAGCAAGATCTCATAAAAATGTCTCTGTTGAAGTTGGTGATGCAAACAAAGCATATTTAGTACTTCAGTTTTCAGTAATCCAGTCTTGTGGAGATATGGAAAACTTTCAAACTGATGCAAGCATCATTTTTTTCAAAGATTGTCAATTTTTAACAAGGTTAGGAAGAAGGTCTTGGAGGAGTCATTGACAGAGCCTGTATTCTGTATGAATTTTGCCTAAATTCTGAATGGAAGAAAAGTTTATATGCAGAAGATGAATCTGTCATCTGGGAAGTACTGGCTGCTAATTTACAGAGAATTCCAGGGTTTAGGTGGAAGAAGACAAACCAAAATTTTCTCTTTAAGGTTGAGTTTAATTATGTTGGCTTTTTGAAAAATTCCTATATTTTAATAAGCACCAAAATACTGAATTAATCAAAAATGGGCTAAACACACATGCTTACATTACAATCCATAGACATGGCATGAACACCTGGAGTACAGATGTGTATATATGTATATGTACTTCTGTGTGTGAATGTGTGTGTATATATATACACACATATATACCTCAAAACATCTGTCAGTGATATATTAGATTCCAAGTAGTCAAAAAGGTGAACTGTCAATTCCTTGTCTTAAACTTCCTCTTATCATTCTTTATACCTTGAGTAAAATTTCACAAATTGTTCTTTATGCTTAATATAAGTTTCCTCAGCACACAGAAAGTCTTAATTTGGAACTGCATTGTTCTTAGACAGTTTGCTTTGCTCTCATTGTGTTTTATCTTAACAATGACAAGCACGTGAAGTATTCAGATTCTACGTACTAATTATTATGTCATAGAAAAAGCCTTCAGTTTTATCTTAACAGAACTGAATAAAGAGAGTTAAGAGCTGTGCACAGAGCTGGCTGCAGTTTGATATTCTTAGCTGTAATGGGACTTCAGGACATATCAATCAAATCAACCTGTCACTCAGGGTCTTAGACAAAAGAATGTGTGATATCTAACATGACTGGATATCTTCAATTCCCATAGCCAGAAGCTCTTATTATGTTTTAATAGCCTTTTCAGCCTGAACTGATCACTCTGCACAGGATAGTCTATTGAAAAGAAAAGTTGTTTTTTTAAGGTCAGACTCCACAACTGTAAAAATATGCTGGATGTAATGCCAGTCATGGTCAAAGTTTGTCTACCTTGTACATCTTTTGCTCTGGCAGGAAGGCATTACAATGGTGCATCTAACACTGTGGATAGTAGAGAGTCTGAGCATTGATCTTGCCCATTGTGACTCTGTGTTTGATTTTCTAACACAATCAGTACAGTGTAAATAGAGCAAATACAAATTAGCTCTGCATCCAAATGTATGGAGTTCAAGTCCTGCATCATTAGACACATTTTGATCATACGAATCTACCATGACCATTACTTGACGATGAGTAGCACTGAAAGTCTCCTTTTCTAATGGGCCAGTGCTCTTTTCCTAGTGTTTACATTATCTTCTGTGAAAGCTTTGATGATAACCTCTTTATTAGTGATACCTCAAACTCTAGTTTTGCCTCAGGTCTTTCCCATGTTTATAGAGTTAAAGCATTTACCTGCCCATATCTTTATTAATGATAATTCAAATTTGAGGAAATAGAACTTCTTATCATGAGTGTCCACTTTACTTTGTTTTTTCCTGACATTGTTTAGCATTGCCTTTCTTTAGCCTGTGAGTACATTCCAGATGTACATTATAGGAAAAAAAGCAGAGCTGTCTAATTTTTTATTTCAATATTGAGCTTTCTGTTAAATTTTCTATGTCTCGAAAGGAAAAAAAAATCTATCCATCCTCTAAATTTATTTCTTCAAATCTCTCTATATATTTTATTTTCTTGTGAGTGTCTTTGTCAAGAACCTTTCTCATTTCTTCACTCACACTACCTAATTTCTCAAAATCCTTTTTTAGACCTCTTTACCTCTGAAGGTGTTCATATACCATTTTTATATGGTTTTTAGTGTCACTTTTTCCATTGAATCCCTTTATTTTCATGCTCTACAAATAATGATTTGGTCCCATTTTAGTCACTTTGCACTGATATCTTGTTTTTTCTCATTCCCAATAGTTTTTGGGTTTTTTTCCCCTCTACCTCATATCTTATTATGTACCTGCTGTTGTGATAGTTGGGCATTCTCAAAGGCAGTAAATCGCAGTCATCAGAGACTGGTAAGCAACTTCTGTTATTACTTCTCCCAAGGAAATTTCAAATGCAATTCTGACATGCTGTGCAAGGATTGTATGCTGCTGAACTTCTCTCATGCTCTTCAGTAGTCACTGTTTTTATCACGCATTACTCCCCTAATTCTGAAATAAAATTTTCAAGGAAAAAGTCGAATGCTTAGTAAAGACATTAACAAGGAAAACAGAAATATATGTAAATATCTTTTTTTTTTTGACAATTCTCATTCTTCATGCAATGAATGTGTATTTCAGAGTCTTTTAGGAAGTATTTTTGATTTTTATGTTCTCTGAAGCTTAGCACAAGATACTTAGTACCAAATGTTATAAAGATATAAAAATGACCTTTAGATTTTTCAACTGAAATTTCAGTTTAACATTTGCCACTTACAGAGGCAGAAGAAATAGCCATTGTCTGCAGAAGGGTATCTGACTAGATTTTGCCCAAGTTGTTTCTTATTCCAGTAGGTTATGATCTTTTGGGGGAAAAGCCACCCTGATTTCAATCTCCATTGCCATCACCATACCTAGCAAATTTCACAAGCTCCTAATGAATGTTTGCATTCAGTGTGCCTTATTTCTATTCTGAAATTTAGTGTCACAAATTTTATTTAAATCTTGACCGCTAGTAACCATCATTATTTTAATCAATTTTAATTTTCAATAAGTATGATGTCACATTGTGCTTAGTAATTTTTTTACCTTCTTTTTTGTCCAAACAATGTAAGGTCATTGAGACTTTTCTGTTTTCCTCACCAATCTATATTTATACCTGTCTTTCTTCTCTAAAGGTCCCTCTATCATTTACATTTTGGAAATTTGATGTTCTCTCACGAACAGAAAAGGTGACATCATAAGATTCTGGGTTTTCACACAGGATGGCTGAGGCCTTTCTAGAAGTTCTAAGATGTCTTTAGGTCTCGCCTCAGGAGATATGTATGTACCTACAGTCTTGATATAACAGCACAACAGATTTTTGGGTGTATTTGGCACTTTTCTGAGTTTTACAGCTAAGGATATTCACTGTTATGATTATAAACACTAATCTCCATATCCTGTTCAAATTCACTACTGTGAATCCCCCTTTTTTGGCCTTAAAGGTATTACTTTGCATTTTATGAATAAAACATATAGAGTGGTTGCCTGGCTCTACGGTACCGAATTATTTGAGTAGCACTGAAATTGACTCCTGAGGTCTGAGAGAAAGCTTCAGATGGCAGAGCTGTGCTGTCATATGTTCAGAGACAAATTTGTTGTTCTGCTTTTAGGCATGTCCCCATAAGGGGGATATTTAGAATATTCATTTGTACAGAATAAGCATTGAAGGCAAATTGTTCCACCTCTCTCCCTTGTGGATATTTTTATTTTATTCTGCAAATACCTTTATTTACACTGCAGTAGAAGGAAAAATTCAAGACTGTACTATGGCAAAGAGGATAAATCTTCTATACCCTATGGAAAAAAAGTACTTTTTGTCTCTCTTAGTGTATGTATTGTTGCCTCTGCAAACCACACTCCATACTCATGCTTCTCACAAAACTTTCTCTTGAATTAGAATTTTTTCAAACCTGTTTTGTTGAGTTGCAGTTGTTCTGGTTTCTGGTTTTCAGAAATGTGTAATAAAGAGGCTGAGGCATAATTCTCTCTGTCAGTGATTCTGAATTTGTCCTTTAATATTTCTTAAATCATGGATTTTTGCACCCCACCTCTTTCACAGACAGCAGAGATATCTCAATGCATTCACCCTGTAAACAACACAAAGTATTTATAACTCAATTCAGAGTGGCTCAAATCTGTCACAGCATGATAGATAAACCTTTTCTCAGAGGGTCATGCTGTCACCAGCATGACATCCTTTTGAGATAAAGAGGTCAGGGTACAGGCATACTTGTGTAGAACCATCACTATTAAGTTACTTTTTACCCATAGTCTGTTTTATATGTTCACATCCAGTCTTTGTACCCAGCCTTTATACTTGGTCTGTTGTATTTATAATAATTAATGTCCAATTAGAATGTATGCTTTCAAAGAGAAGATTGTATTTTAATTTATGTTTAAAGTCTTATGCCTGCCTTTAATATTGTATAAATAATAAAGGGATGTAATATTTGCCTTAAATTATTAGTTCATGGTATAATATTTTCCTCTTTGCTTGAGATATGCCAAGTTGTAAGGGCAGACATAGAGGAAATTAAAGGCTTTTCTGTGGCAGCCAGCCAACTTCAATTTATGGAAGCTTTTTAGTTAAACTGCCAGCCCCTCTAACATGAAGGGGAAAACCAGCAAAATGTTTCTTGAAAATTGCCAGGGGGATTTATTAGTGTCTCCAAAAGGTCCGTTTTCTGTGAACTGGGACACTTGGAATAAAATAATCAGTCCATGTTACCCCACGTTTGCCTTTCATAATGCAGGGACAATGAGAAAGAGACAATGCGTGCTGGACAAACCAAGTGATAGAAATACTTGTTAAGTATCAGCAAAGATGGAAAACTGGATCTAGCAAATTCGTGTTTATACACTTATTACACTTTTGAAGGAAACCAAAATAAAGTAGAATGTTCAGAAAAGGATTTTTGATGAGGCCAAATTGATTGAAATATGAAGAGGGCTGCATTCAGTTCTTCTGGGAACACTGAAGTCAGAAATCTACCATGTGAACTAACAGAATATGCCAAGTAGGTCATTATAATAGTTTGAATGTTTTTTTAAGGGAAGGCACAGGAATGTAATACTACCTTTGGCATTTGTTGCAGTAATTTTCTAGACAGAAGTCTTTGAGATTCTTGGCATTCTATACACAAAACAAATATCCAGAGCAAGTGGTACTTAGAGGTTTTTTATATTCTACACTTCTGCACTTTAGCTTTTTGAATAACATAGTCTTGAAGGATTTTTGTGCATGTGATAATATTTCTGCCTTTGATACCAACACCACATGCAACCATCCCTGCAGTGCTTGTGAATACTTCGGTCACATTTCTATATGTGGGAGCTCAGAGATCACTAGAATTGGAAATCAATTTGGTTTAAAATTCTGTTTTCACCTCTACAAGTAAGGCTCTATCAAGCTAAAGTAATATCTCAAGCTGTGGTATTATTCAGGGAAAAAGTTCTAGCTTTCCTTGAAATAGTCTCCTACATGTAAAGAATGGAGAAGTCTCTGAAGAAGTGCATCACATACTTTCAAAGATCAGGAAAGATCTGATGTTGGCAAGACTAGTACTTGTGTAAAGCAGAAAGAAAGGGTTGCTGCAGGCTTACCAGAACAAAAACAGAACAAACTCTAACCCCAAATCTCTCAGTAGGTTTAGCTCCAAGCCATAATTAATTAGGTCCTCATCACTATCTTGAAGGTAACAGATGATGTTCTTTTAAAAACAAGGACTGGTGATAACTGAGAGTAAAGATCCTGGTCATAGTGAATCATAAAAAAGCCAAGGCTGTAAAGACCCTCCCAGTCAAAGTATCAGTATACAAGGGAATGCCACAATTAAATGGATGTCATAAAAGGAAAAATTTCTAAAATACTGGTTTTGAAAAATTTTCTGTTGTATACACAAAAAGAGGCCTTTTTTGGTGGGATCTCATAGAGACAATTGTCTTCGAACGGTATCTGACTAGACATCTGAAAGACATTGGTGATGTGTTTATGCATTTAGAGAAACCTCTTTAAGTATTATAAAGAAAAATGTTAGACTTATGTAGAATCATAGAATAGCCTGAGTTGGAAGGGATGCTAAAAATCATCTAGTTCCAACCCCTCTGCCATGCACAGGGACACCTTTCACTGAACCAGGTTGTTCACAGCCCCATCCAACTTGGTCCCAGGAATGGGGCATCCACAACTTCTCTGGGCAACCTGTACCAGTGCCTGAGAACCCTCACAATAAAAAATTTCTTCCTAATATCTAATCTAAACCTACCGTCTTTCAATTTGAAGCCATTCCCCCTTGTCCTGTCAGTACATGCTCTTGTAAAAAGTCTCTGCCCAAAATTAATTGATGTGAAATCTTGGGTATATTATTTGAGACCCTGGAACAGAATAAATGATTTTACATTTTGTTGGAAGTCAGAAAAACTGTGTGTGACCACTGTGTGTTTTGACTATCTGAAATAATAAACAGGAAATTATAGACTGAAGCACCCACCAGAGAAACATTCTTCTGCCTAGAAATAGTCAATTCACTTCTAAATAGGAAGTAGCATGGGCTCATATATTTGCATCTAAGACAAGTGTGGCAAAATAGCAGTGCAGATCCCCAGAGCAGTGGCACCTCTTTATGGAAGTTATGAATTGATGATGGCTTGCTGCATAACAGTGACTTTTAAAATTTCCATTAGTGGTGTGCTGCCTGCACTAGCTTTATGCAGGATATTTGAAAACATCCCATCCATCTTATCAAAGCAAGAACATCCATTTCAGCAGAGTTTTCACTGTGCAATCCATTGCATGTAGTAGTATCCACAAAAACATTTTCCCTGCTGAGAGCATGAGCATTCACTTCACACTGTTCAACCAACCAATTCTCTGCTGTCGGACCAGCTTACATCTCAGGGAATATCTGCTGAGTAGCTGGAGGGAGTTTGTCATGAAACTCCAGGAAAATGTGGGGGGTTTTTTTAAGATTCTGAAGCAATGGCTGCATGTCACAGATTGACACAGCAGATCTGTGCTCATAGAGAGGCATTAAGTTGCTGGTTCACTGTGACGAGTTTCTTGGAAATCATTTACAGGACTGTTGATCTTCACATATTGTCTTCCTGCACTTTGCTGTCCCCAGCTATTTGTCTTGCAGTTAGAGCGGGCCTTCAAAATGCCAAGTGTTTTGTCTGAGCATACTGAGGAGCAGTGAAGTCTTTTTTCTCCAGAGTCCAGTGTTTCAAAAGTTAGCTTAGGACACAAGAAAAAAATCCTCAAAGAGATTGGAGTGGAGGAAAAGGAATATGGCACCCCAATTCTGCTGTCAAAGAAGAGATGTCCCACATATGGAGAGACTACCACTCTGTGCCGACCAGTGCAAATGGATCACTGGGCCTTCACTGAGCTGGTCACAGTACCTCCCAGTGCATTGGAATTTTATGGAGTGGTGTTTAGGCACAGAAAGATGGATGTGGGTGCAGACTGTTTTGTTAAAGATCCTTCAGGGCAGTTTGCCAGCAGGGTATTTTCTGGTAGACCTTTGTGGCTTATCTAGGGTTTTAATCTTGTGATCTTCCAGTCTCATATCCCTTGCCTTGGTCTGTCCAAACTTCATGGATATTTTTAGCTGTGCAGAATTCCAATAATATGTGTAAGTCAGGGGCCTCCTGTCTGACCTTGCCAATTTTCAAAAAGGATTATTTTCTCTCTCTTGATCAATGAGGTGAGTGAGTTGCTACCCATCTCCCTTCCAAAGCAGACACTGGCAGTATCATCAGACTGAATGAGTGCCTCTGGGATGCCTGGCTTCTCAGCTGGTGGAAGTACTGCTAACCATCTCATGGGATCACTGACATGGGATCACTGCTCCCTGTGCAGCCCACCTGATGTGTTTTGTAAAGTGGGTCTGATGAGCTGCAGGTCAGTCTGCTTCCTTCTGAGCTCTTCTGAGCTCTCTCTGCTATTGCCCACTGCAGGTTCCCCACTGCCTCAGGCTCTGTCCTGGCTGGCTCCCTCCTTGGCTGTGGGAAGGTTGGAGTGGCTTCCCAGCTGCTGGGCTCCCAGACCTGACTGCCAGGGGTTGGTGATGGACTGCCTTTGCTGGCTCCATTGGTGGCAACTCCCCTGCAGCTACCCAGGAAGCCAGGCAGCCCAGCTGGTGGCCACCCAGCTGGTGGGCTCAATGCCCAAACTGCTGGTGCCAAAGACCTGGCTGAAGAGCTTAAATAACAAATGTGGTGCCTGCCTAGTGCATGAGATCTCTGGGCATGCCACTCTCTGGTTTCAAGGATATTTTTCTAGGCTTATTCTCTTGCATATCATGAGTAAAGATTCAAATTGGTTCTGCTCTCTGTGGATCTGATAAAATGGTAATAGTTTCACTGAGGTATCTTATTAAGTTCTGTACATTTTATATTACAGGAGTGGTATAAATAACTTTGGAAGTGATACTGAAGGCTGTGTATTTTATCTTTGCCCTTCAATGCCAGTTGCAAAGGAAAGAAAGATCCATGGTGCAGGTGGTAAACAGGTATGTTATTGTTCTGCTCATGGCAAGATTATGGGAGCCGACTAGGCTGATCCAGATAAAAGGAAGATTATTTTTTTCTAGCAGCAAAAATGATACAAAGCTTTGTTTTACTTGTTTTTCCCTATTCTGATGCATTTTCAAGTGATATTATTTGTTATTTCTGTGTTTATGACAAGCAAATAAAAAAGTGATTATACAATTGTGTACTCTTGTTAATAATAATATCAAATCTTAAAGTGTTTGAAGCAAATGCACTTTCTATTAACTTCTAATTTCATCCATATCATTACTTTGTCTCTAATGTCATATTCAGGAAAATAAGTAATTAAATTAAGGAGTTGATGTCACTCTGATTTTCTAAATATCTGGGTATAAATAATATAGAGACATGTAATGTAAATGTGCACAAATAATCAGGTTTTCAGCTGCTACAGGTATGTAAAACATCATAAAGCATATGATGTTTTAAAATGAGAAGTTGTCTAGTATACACAGACGTCTACCTTGACTAAATAGAAGATGAAAGTTATGGGGGTTTTGTCTGCTATTTGATATTTTCTTCATTATTTTCTCACCTGAGGTTTTAATACACAGTATTTGGAACAATTTAAGTTTAGAGAAGAAAACTATCAACACATGGCTACCAAATATTCTTGGGCTATGACTGTAGGCACAATAAATCGTGGAGGAAGTTCTTTTGTTTCTAATGATAAGGTTTTAATGGCTTTTATTTTTTTCCCTATTCTAACTGTATACAAAATTTCAAAATTGAGAATATCAGGTTCTGAGTAGAAAACATGCCGCTGCATGCTAAAGGACCACAGTTTTAATATGTTCTGGATGCAAATGAAAAATGAAAGGCTGATGGCAGCTCTGTTCTGAGGCAGAAGAAGTATGGAAGCTCACAAGCCCTAGAAAGGAGATTTGTGCAACAGATTTGTGCAGGACTGATGCAGAAGTGGTTGAGTACTTCAGTACTAGCAGACTTGTTCTGTCTTTTAAACTGTTGCCTTGTACCTTCACTTTCCTGCTTTTACAGTTCATTTAATAGGAGGGGTAGCTGCTCAATGACTGCCTATAGTTATGACCATCCCTTCTTAAAAGAATAATACACCACAGTATGACTTATTTTTCACTTATTTCTATTTGCAAGGTTAGCTAAGTGAGACTCCTGAGTGGGACTGGAACTTCTTTTCTCAAAATAGGAAACTGGTATGAGAGATTTGGGGCCACATCTACAGAATTCCTAGATCCTGGGCTCTGAGACTTGCTTATGCCCCATTATTAGTGAGATCTGATATTTCTTTAGCTTCTATTATGAGAAAGAAATGAATTTAAAAGACAGAGCAAAACATAGCTAATTTAAAATTAGTATTATTTCTTTAAATGACCTCATTTTCTGGCTTCAACATTTGCCAAATAACTTTTCTGCCCTGAATGAGGGAAAGACATCTAAACACCTGACCTTAAACACAGTTAATTTTGTTTCACCTGAGTGTCAAAAAAATGCCTTACCCACCAAATCATTCTTTTCCCACGTTAACTCTGTGCTATTATCTTGCAAATTACTTTTGAATCTCTGACATTTTGATTTACTCTTATCAGAACATGTAGATTTTTGTATTTTGCATACTGTTAAGAGATTTTTTTGAAGTTATGGAGGAGATGCTTTATTGCACATAAATCAGTTATTAAAACATTCACTTTTGTGTTGGATTTTTTTTTTTTGGGTGTTCCTGTTTATTTACCTTTGTCAAAGCACACAATATGATTAATTACATTAATACTAATTTATATCTGGGATAATTCTATTTCAGTAAATCATTTCTTTGGACACATCTAAGTTTAGTATGCAGTCTGTAATGCCTAGTCCTTTAACTGTGTGTTTCACAAAGGAGAAACACAAACGTTAAACTATCAACTGCTATTATTCCATAATAGAGAATTTGACAATATTGCATGATTATCAAATACTTTAATTACATATTAAACTTATCCATGATTTAGTCACTTCATTTACCCTCAGAATCAATTAACTTTACTGAGTGTCTGTAAGTGGTGATGATTCAGGTCACATTTGATTCAAACAAAATGATTTATTAAATGTTTTAAACTAAATTGTTCAAACTGTTTTCCAATATTTTATTGCCCCTTATTTGTTGGTTGGGCCATTTTTATACATATGCTTAGCACTGACAAAGCACCAGTATTCAGTATTTTGTATTCAAGTTTGGGTGTTGCATTTAAAGATAAAGTAGTACTTGAATGAACAAGAGTGTAAGAAAATGAGCAGAGAGCTACAATACAGCACTTATGAGGATATTATGAAATGAGGATATTATGAAAGCTTTCTAGATGTGTGGTCTATGCAAGTTATTGAGTCACTGGTGTGTTTCAAACAACTTCAAGACCAGGGCTTAAACTGAATAACTTCTTTTGTTCCTCTTCAGCTCAATGATCCTGTATTAGAAGTTAGAAAATTAAAATGTCATTGGTTTCTTAGTTACTGATAAAAAATTATTCAATAAAGCAGGCATTTTATAAGTTCTAGGAATAGTATTATTGAAAGATTTCCCAGAGACACAAGGGTTTCTTTGGAAAAGCTCCTTAACAAACTCTTACATATGAATTTTTCCTTATCCAATTAGAACAGTTCAGCATCTTTTACTATTAGTCATCCAATTTGTGAGTATTTGTCTAGAGAGCTATTACCAGTGTTGGTGATTTGTTTCCTGGAGGAAAATGGCACTACACTATCTAATCAGCATTTGGAAGAGTGTTTGTTTTGAAGCAGAAACGGAAAAAGACTCAGAGGCATGAAGCCATCTGAGCAGCTCCTGTGAAGGGCTTACCTTCCTGCTGCTAGCCTAAGGAGCATAGTACAAAGTGTTGTGACAGGATATAAGATGTGGCACTTCACACACTCAGTCAGGAGATTGGGCATTGAGGTGCTGAGAAGGAAGGAAAAGAAAGGTAACATTTACACACACACACACCTTGAGTTGTCTCATTCTCCTCATCCATAGCTGAGGACCTGAGATGGCAGTTAAGATACAACAAAAGAGAGTAAATGCTTTTGGCTCACTGCCTGGGACTCCCCAGGGTTTGGAAAATAGGACCTGGATCTTGGCCTCACTGGTATGCAAAAGAATAAGGACTCCAAAGTTCCTAAGCAAAGAATGTAACATGGAAATATGTGCATTCAAAACATATGGGGGCCAGTTTCAGTGGATATCTTGCAGACTTATTATTGATCAGTGCAAAAATCCCTGCAACCTTTCGTTATGGATGTATTCAGATCAGTCTTTGATTGTTGTGTTAATACATATGTAAATGTCCTCTGTTTCTCATGCTGTATCCAGTCCTTTTTCCATAGATCTTCTGGCTTCTGATATCCTCAGAGACAATCTTGAGAGCTAATCCCAGCAGTTATTTAGCCCTGACAAATAACAAAAACTGTGTTGTTAACAGAATTCTGTATGCAGCCTAGAGAAACTGAAAGAGGAAAGGTACAAAACACTGCAAAATTTTAAAGCATTCAGAGAAAGTTAGCTATCCACAGGGAAGTAGATTTTTTGTGTGCAAGACTTGCTTTACTAGACTTTTTCAAATTAGACATAGCTTAGCTCAGTGCAGTGAACCTAAAACAGTAATATATGACAGTTCATCTTTTCAGGTACATTAGCCCTTTAGAAGCCTACCATAATACTTCTGGTCTCCTTGGATTAATGAAAAAAATATTTAGAACAAGAGACATATCTTTTTATTTGCACTGTTCTTTTGCAAACTAAAGTTGTTAAAACTTTGGGGGGGAAAAAAATGGTTAGGGTTGGTTCAAGAGTTCCAATTAATTCACTGTTTCAAAATTAAAAGTGACACAGAAATAGCTTCAGCTGTTCTTGGATATTTGTTTTCCTACTTCTACAGGGCCCAAAAGACTGTGCTTGAAATGGGTAAATCTTTGCATTGAATTTGTGTGGCAACGTTTTGGTAGCAGAGGGACTAAAGGAGTGGCTTCTGTGAGAAGCCACCAGAAGCTTCCCTCATGTTCAACAGAGCCAGCACGTGATGGCTCCCAGACAGAACCAACAGTGGCCACAGCTGAGCCCAACAGTGATGGTGGTAGCACCTCTGGGATAACGTATTTAAGATGGGAAAAGAGAGCTTGTGCAACAGCAGCTAGAGAAGATGGGGTGCGAATATGAGAGAAACAGCCCTGCAGACACCAAGGTCAATGAGGAAAGAGGGGCAGCAGGTGGTCCACGTGCCAGAGCTGAGATTCCTGTGCAGCCTGTGGTGCAGACCACGGTGAGAAAGCTGTGCCTCTGAGCACAGGCAGGTCCATGGGGGAGCACACATCCACCTGCAGCACATGGAGGACCCCACGCCAGAGAAGGTGGGTGCCTGAAGGAGGCTGTGATCAAGGAAATCCATGCTGGAGCAGGATCCTGTCAGGACCTGTGGGCCCATGGAGAGAGAAGCCCACACTAGAGCAGTTTGCTGGTAGGACTTGTGACCCTGTGGAGGATCCATGGTGGAGCACCTGTCCTTGAAGGACTGCATCCTGTGGGAGGGACCCACACTGGAGCAGGGGAAGAGTGTGAGGAGTCCTTCCACTGAAGAAGAAGGAGCAGCAGAGACAATGTGTGAAGAAGTGACCAAAGGTCCCATTCCCCATCCTGCTGCACCTCTAGGCAGTAGGAGGTGGAGAATTTGGGAGTGAAATGTAGCCTGTAAAGAGGGAAGGAGTGGGGGAAAAGTGTTCTAAGATATGTGTTTGTTATCCGTCCCTGATACTGATTGGTCAATGACTGCTGAGCGAGCTCTTCCTACCTTTATCTTAACCCATGAGTCTTTTGTTATATTTTCATTCCCCAATCCAGTTGAGGAGGAGAGTGAAAGAAGGGCATTGGTGGGCACCTGGTATTCAGACAAGGTCAATCCATCACACTCTAAATTTATTTCTTAGGTTAAATAAAAATTTCATACATATTGATTTTTCCTGCTAAATTTTAAAATATTATTTTATTATTAATATAATAGTAATCACATCTTCATTAAATCTGTTTTGTTACACAGATTAAAACAGATGTTCATGCCCTTTGTATCTAATTGAAACAAATTTTGCCATTGAGTAACTTGCACCTATCTTGAACATTTATTAGATAACCATAAAATGTGTCTATACTGTGGAGATAATAAAAAAAAAAAAAAAGAAAAAAAATTTTTAAACCCACAGTTTCTAAGTGGAGTACTCCATTACTGGTTGCTTACAAGAGCTAGAGTGCTTTTATATGGCTGTTCTCATCTTTTATTACTGCAAATATTGAAGAAAAATAATATTATATTACTTGTTTTAACTGTGGATTACTACTTAGTTTTACTGTTTTATAAGTAAAGCACAAATGTGGCTACTACCTACAGGCATCTTTTTTTTTCTTCAGTTGCCTCCAGGTTCTTTACTTCTTTGGAAAATAAAATGTTGGTGATACTGGCCTCCTCTTAAAAAAAGAGGCAATATGAAAATTCATTGTTTAGACAACAAACTGTGGAAACTTTGTCAAGAAGAGTTGTTGATCTTAACGTTAATGGTTACTTTTAATAGGCTGGAATGAAATCCAACCAAAAATAACATTTATTTAATTTGAAGTACATTATATTTCCATAAATTACAATTTTGGTTAAATTTATTTAAATGGAATTGTATTTATAAATCTTTTACTTGAAGGGCTAAGGGGAAAAAAAGTCATCTGAGAAGGAAGACTGTGTGTCATCTAATGTCCTAAAATGCCCTCCAGTTCAGTGAATTTCCAGAGATTATAAACTGGAGCAGCAAAATTTGGGTTGAATCAGAGATTTTTCAATGTTTCTCTTATATTTGTTGAATGTTCACAGATAAAACACTAAAAACAATATATGTTATTATCCTCACTTTTTTGCCTTCCATCACTGCATGTGTAACTGATGAATGAGGTTAGTTTCTAAACTCCTGAAGCAAAGTCAAGAGGGACTTGAAAGAACTTGAACTTTTGTACAAAGCTTAATATTTTTCTGTTTTCATATTGGCAAGGGAAATGTCATGCATTTATCCATGTTTACAAAAATGAGCAGTTAAAAGACTACTTAACAGTAGAATTGATCTTATTTACTTCATATGTTATATTCTATTACAACAGATAATAGCCAATCCATATCTGTGGGATTTTTTAAAATCCTTTTCAGCATCCATAAGGAATATAGTCAGAAATTTTTTGCATAAAATCCTGGATAAGGATCCAGTAGGCAATACCTGTAAAATGTTGGTTGAGGTTTTCTTGTTACCACCTTCAACCTGAAGTGGTATCTTTAGCAGGGATTGTCCAGACCTGTCTTTGTAGGCTTATTAATCTACCTGTGTAGAGTCAGCTGTGCTTTGCCACTGCCGGGTCCCTTGGCCTTTCTCCAGCTTTTCCTCCTTCTGAGCTGTTCAGCTGTCAACCCGTGGGTGGGTAGTGCTGCCTGATAAACCAGTGCTCAGAGTGGTTGCCAATGCAAACAAGAAACAAATAAGCAGAAGTCTTTGGCTGTTGAAACAACTGAATATTGTCTGCCAAGAGGATCAGGTTCCCAGTTTTGCTGTCCTATCCTCTGTCCATTTCCAGTTGGCTTTGCAGAAGTAACTAGGTCTGGATTAAAGCTCACAATTTTAGACAGCAATAAATTTTTTAAGTGCATTTTTGAGGCATTTATACAGAAGCACAAGAGCTCCCAATATGCAACAGCTTTCTGTCTCTATGTATGTGTTTTTGTATGGTCTTGGCTCTTGTAAGAGCAGGGACGCTTTTACAGTAGACTGTTGTCAGATGGTAAATTTTATTTGAATTGATACTGCATTCTGTACTTTAGATTTTACATTTCTGCACGTCTGCCACAGCTTATTGAAAGGAAGGGAGCACGTAGCATCTAGTAGGCCAAGGACCACTGAAGCTAAATACTAAATAATAAATACTTCTTCCTGGTTACTAAATGTTACTAAATTGTCTGGCTTCAGAAAAATTTGCCAAATGAATTATTTGAGTAACCTTATTCTGAAGGCTATAATCTTTGAGAGTGAATGTGGTATGTAAAAACACATATTAATAAAATGGCTCCACTTATTTTATTCAGGCAGAACTACAATACTTTAATCTAATTTAAGAAAAGGAAAGAAAAAAAAAAACCAGAAGCAAAATTTTTTAAGTTCTTTTTGCCAAAAGAAGGAAGAAAGCCAAACCTCTTTCCTCTGTGATAGTAAAGAGAGAGACAGGAACAGAAGGCTTCACTAGTCATTTCACACTCTCCTGTAGAATTATACTGAAGGGAAAATATCACTGAACAGCAGGGAAAGTATAGAATTCATGAGCAAAAGAATATTAGTTGTAATCTTTTCTTCCTAGTGAAATTCTCAAAGCAGAAATCATGAGTGCTGAATTATGACTGTAGAAATCTAAAGAAGAAAATTTCTGAAGTGCATTAACACTTTCTTATCTCCTCCATTTCCATTCTTATGCAAGCAGCAGTTCTTCCATAAAGAACTAACCCTTTTCTGGCACTGCAGCAACTCATGGGAATACAATGGAAAGTCAAAACTAGTTTAAGGTGCCCCTGCAGTTGTTCAGATGTGTTTTCCTTATACCTACAGATGTTCAAGTAGTATGGTTCTCTTAGGTTGAGTCAGTGTGGCTTGTCATTTGCTGCTAAATCACCTCATATGTGGTAATATTGGCTCTGGTCTGACAGGCATTACTGTGATTACAAACTAAATTAGTACCCTGAAAATATTTTCTTCAAGCTTCCCCTAGCCCATAGGCTTCATCTCATTTTACTGGTTAATGAAAACTCCATTAGCATCTCTCTTTATTTGGTTCAGCAAGTGAAAACAGGGAGCATCTTGTGCCTCTTTCCACTGACCACAGTGCACTGGCTTCCTGAGCAGTTTTGGTTCAGCTCTTCAAAAGTGAGTATGAATTGCACAAAAGACTGTTGATCTTGATTTTACAAAGCTAAACGTTTGTATTGTTCTCCACATGAACACTGGTAGACTATTTTAACACTACTGTATGTGGTGTGCTGGATCAGCATAGTACAGTTACAATTTTTTCCTCTATACAGAATGCAAGTTCATGCTTTTTGTTAATAATTTCCATTTGAAGGAGAAATTATGCTGTCCTTTAGGTATTTTTTTCATTAACTAGCTATCTTTAACTTCTTGCTGAGACGGGTTGTTTTGTTTTGCAAAGGAAGAAGTTTTCTTCCTCTGTGACAGTGTGCTTTCCTACATTTAGAGCTTCTCTCAAATGCCTTAACATTTAATCATATTTCCTAAAGTTTGGTTGTATCTATGCAGTTTTAAAATACCCATACATATATGCATAGCTAATATACACCAGAGCTTTTTGCATGTGATAATACATATTGGATTTCCACTTCCCTTTGTAGTCTAAACTTTTGAAGGTAAATGTTAGCCAAGCAAGGAAAGACAGAACAACCTTTCCAAAAACTCACACATCTGTCCTTATGATAAAGATCATGAAGTGACCTGAATTTCTCAGCCTACATGACGTGAACTCTAAAATTATGCTGAATCTGAGAAGTCCATAGGACAGATATTTCCGTAATAAGTAAAGAAAAACTGTTCTGTAGGGATCGGTTTTTACAGGAGGGAAAAATAGGGCATGCTGATCTGGCTATTCTGCACTTTCATTTCACAGGAAATAGATACAAAAAATAAGAGCCACGTTAGGGAGTTAGGGTGATAATAGCTGGCAGGAAATGGGACTCCAGTGGGAGATAAACGGCCACAACAAAAATGTGTGCAAATGGGAAATAACAGTCTGTTGCCATTGATGTAGAGTAGATACCTTGAGATCTTAATTTGATGCTGCCTATGAAGTGCCCACAGCATGCCAACCTACTCAGGTTTATTCCCTGCTCAGTATTGTTGATTTCAGAGATTGCATGTAGTCTGACACTGTGCCAAATATGGGTAAATGCCCTCTTTTTTTTTTTCAAAGGTGTAAATCAATATTCAGTATCGTTCAGTTAACATGCATCTAAATTATTGTGAAAATGCTTAGGGACAGGAACTGTCATTTAATATTTTCCTTGTCTTAATTAGAGTGCAGTAGTTGATCATTCTTGGCAACACTGTATTTTAAACAAGTGTTATGTGTCATGACCTTGAAGCATTATAGCAACCTCTTCTTAACTTTACAAATATGAACTGTAATTTTGCTATATGCACTGTAAGCATTCATTATGGCTGGACCTAATCTACAGAAGCTTGATCTGTTCTTATCAAGGAAAAAAAATATATAAAAAAACTCAGTTTAATTTTGTGATAATAGAAATGTAAGCAGCTGATGAACATGGTCTTTTTGTACTGCTTTTTTATATTGTTTTATTTATGCAAGAATAATTCTGGTATGGAAATTAGTATAAATAATGCATTGCCTTTCTGTATATAGAGAAGAGAAAACTGAATCTGCCAGGTGAAGTGTTTCAAGCAGCATATTTACTGTTGTTCTGGCTGCTGGAATTTCATCCTGTTTTATCTCCCTTGCCACTCAACTACAGAAATGCACAAACAGAAACTGACATATAAAAGAGGGATCTAAAAAGAGAAAGAATGTGTCAAGGTTAATCAATAAGAATCTGGACTAATGTGTTGTCAGCTGACAATGTAAGACAGAAAAGGTTATATCATTTCTTCTAGTGTCATTATTAAAGGTACATGTGACAAATTCATCTGAACCTGGTGAGATTAATATGATCAGCATATGATGTTAAGAAATACTATAATTTATTACTCATTTAATAAAAAGTTGTCTTCATCCAGTGTAGTGGAATATAGTATAAAAGCCAGAGCATATAAGCAATCTATCACTCCAGAGTATCACATTTTGTTACTGATAAGATTATGTTGAAATATGGCTGACACAAGCTAAAAAGCTACAAAGTAGGTAATTCTTAACAGAAATCCATTGTCATGGTTAAATTTAACATTCTTTTGGGAGAGAAAAGTTTCTAGGGTGTTAGTCATGCTAGTATAAATCATAAGGGAAACACTTCTTTAATTAGGCACATAGCCTAAAACAGGGATACACGGAGATTTTATATAATTGAGCTATTGAGTAGCACTGCCTTTCAATCTGAAACATATACTCATTTTAGCTTGGGTCAGCAATTGTCTGTCAAACCTTTCAACACTTCTCTGCAGGAATGGTCTGTATCTTTCTAATTCTGGGAAGATTCAATTTGGTTATAGGCAGAAGTTTCCAGTATTACTTGAAATTCATCCAATTAAATGAATTCTACATCTCTGGGTGTGAATGCAGGCAGCCAAGAGCAGTGCCAACATTAATTTACCATTATATATGAGCATAATGTCATGGAAGGCAAATTTACTGTCTGTCACCCAGGCAGCACACAATTGTTACCATATTTCTGGCAGGATCTTTTCCTAATCTAGTTTGAGATTATATTCTACTTAATGCATGTGATAGGAAGGGGAAGGGATGGCAGGTGCATATCTAAGACTTTCCTTAATTTGCTTTATTTTGACTTAGCAGCCAGAAAGCAGGTTAATTGCTGCCTTATTTGCATAGAACTCCTCTGTTACTACTGAAGCAACTGAATGTAAATCCCAGATTTGAAAGGAAACTCGGCAAAACTGTGCCCTACAAATAGTTCTGAAGAAAATTAGTGTGAACTAAAAATCCTTGTTTGCCATCATTTTTCCAGTGTTCTCGAGGTCTCATCAACATTGTCTCAGAGAACAAAATAGAAGATTTAACAGTTCTAAAGACCAAGCCAAAACTATTCAGTATGTTCAGCATGCAGCAGCATTAAATGAATTTATTTTTCCCTTTCCAATTTTTTATTCCTCTTTTAGTCAGGTCCACTAGGTTGCTTGGAACACTCACCTAAATCACACTGTTTGGAATTTTTCTTCTAAATGAATTGCTTTTTCATATTTAGCCCATTTTTCACTTCCTGTCTTATCTTAGTCAGATTGCATATGTGCTTTTTTAATTTTTTTATTAATTTGCTGTGTAGTAGAATATTAAGTTACATAGCCTTAAAAATACAAATACCATAGTAATTGCAAGATTTGCATTATAAGTAGCCCTTAAAGGGCTATCAGTAAAATCTTTAAATTACTATGACAAGTCACCTACTCCCAGTAAATACCTCAATGAGAAATTATGTCTTCAGCCTAGTTATTTTTATTGAAGTGGATAAGAGAGGGAGATACACCACTTTAAATACATAAGTAAATAAACAAATGTGATGTCAAGTGCCTATTAAAATGATCTTTTATGAAATAAAGGCTTGGTATTTTTATATGGAATCAAGTTAGAAATATTTTGTTGTCAAAATTAGATTTTAAAGATAATTATGGTGTTGTTAAGTAATAGCTTAATGATATGGTTTTAACACTGCATGTGTATGTTGCCATCTGGACTGTTCTCAAATTGAGGTTAGGAACATCCTGCTGAAGTTTCCAGGCATCAGTAGGGAACACCTCAACTTTTTTGTACTGTGTCAGTGTTACGACTGCCAAGATAATATAACAACATTATTTTATATCATATTAAGAAAGCTACCTGAGATGGCAAAAGCATCAAATCTGGTAAAAGTGTATTAGATAAGCATAAATCCTCATGTGTTCCACTAAGAAAGCGCAGGAAGCAATACCCTGATAATGCAGTGGTTGTAAGTGCAGGCTGATACAGAAGATACTGCATATCAGTGCTGTCAATGTGGGCTTTATGCTTGGCTTTCTGCTCCTCTCCTGTACTCCCAGGGTTGTGCCTTTCTTCCACTGCTGTCTACATCTCCTCCCATTCCCTGCCCTCCTCCTGTACTCTCTTTGGTAGAGTTGGGGTGGCATTACTAGCATGGCTTCTCAGCTCAGGAGCAAAGATACACTGAGCACCTCTGTCTACACATTGCTGTGCTCCCCTTGCTTTGCAAAGTGCAGAATAAGCTGCTCGTATATTAAGTCAGTAGGTGTGGGTTTCAGCTCCTATTTAAAGCACTTGAACTACAATGTCTGCAAATCAGGATCTGGGCTGCTCCTACTACTGTCAATACCAATCTGCAGTCAGTGGAGGTTGGAGTGCTTGTGGCTAAGACTTCCCCAAAGGACCTCCTTACTTGCTGCTGAGAAAAACTGACCAATACTGAATTCTGGACTCCATTGATTGCACTGTCTATATCACCATTGCATGTATTGACTACAGCTTTCTTGACAATTACATGAAATTAAATATGTTCAAATGTGTAAATCTCTCTCTAACAGTCTTTGATCCCAGAACAGTGGTTAAGGAATAAGACTGTGGAAGGAGGAGGTGGAGTGCAAGGGTTTTGATATCAAAAGACTGAGAAACACAGTAGGGATGCCAGAACTTTCATGAGCTACTGCCTCTGCCATGGAATAAGCTTCCAAAGAGAGATCCCATCAAATCAGCTGCATTAGATTGGGTGAGTATCTGGGGGATTCATAGATACTCCCAGACACTTCCTCTGTCATGCATGAAATCCTAATGATTCTTTCAAATAGTCTTGAGAGTAGTAAAACATGTAATAATATCTCCTGGGAGGAAAGGGTCAAAGCTGGAAGATCTGGCAAGGAGAGAAGAGTTTTGCTCAAAGTAACCTTGTAGCTGGGAATGCTAAGATTATCTGTGTGGGTAACTCCATTTATTATGCCTTGTGCTGTTTATCCTCTGCCTGTTTGGAGAAGTAGAATTCCTGTGTAGAGATAACACACTCTCACAGACATGCTTGAGCCTCCTGCTGGGAGAGAGAGAGATCTTAAAAGCACAAACTGTGCCTCTCTGCTGCTCAGAATTGTTAGCAAGGTAGTGAAATAAATCTACTCTTTGCATTTCATCTGTGGTTTGGTGGTCAGCCTGGTTACCCGTATGTGTCGATTCACACAATATCACAACTTGTTCTCTATGACATTGGGAGATATGGAGCATGGTGATTTCAAAGAATACATCTTGCAAACAACAGTTCGACAATTCCCTGGGTGAACCACATTGTTGGGGGATATGACACAGGGGATTTTGTTTGGTTTAAACCAGTGCTTCATAGGTTTGCTTGGTTATCATTTAGGTTGGAAAGGACCTCTGGAGGTTCCACCTTAATCAGAGTAAAACTAGTTTCAAAGACAAAATTGATCTGTAAACTGTCAACAGCAAACTCAGGTTTGCAGGGTCATATTTCCTATATTTAGCCCAATATAACTCAAGTTGTACTGCTTGCAGGCAGTTAAAATCAAAGTCAGGAAGAGCATAGTACTAACTGTGCATCTTCGACAACTTCTTCCTGAGTTCATTTGAGAAATTCTGCAAGGAAGCAAAGCTCTGCTATTAAATGAATTCCTGATTTGCTTTGCACTTGCATCCTGGGGCTGTAAGTTTCTGTTATGAAACAAGTGTAATACTCTTGTGCTTTTAACATTTTTTTTAACAGGATCTGATTTATATAACTTGGCTTGTTTCCAGAGGAAAAATATAAGTGCTCAAAACAATGACGATGAAAATGTAAGGTGCATGTGTGTTTATATATACCACACATATGTGGAATAAATGCAGGAGCTGATTATTTATCGCAGTAGCTATTACAATTCTTTACAATTTTTTCACACAATTCATGTATAAATTCATTTCAAAGGAAAATAGTGTTTCAAAGTTCTAGATGAGAAATTTGATTAAACTTTCCCCCTCTTTATTTATGCCATTGTGTATTTTGGTATTCTAATACAGAAAATTTTATGTCCTGTTTCCTGTCTTTCCTCCAGCTCTCTCATTCATGGACTATTCCATACCATTTTAAATAATAAATGGAAATAATCTCATAAAGGAATATATATAAATATAAGGCTTTCAAAAATCTCAAAAGAATAAAGGCCAATTTGTTGTCAAGGGTACTGATACAGTCTGGGTCCATTTTGTAATAAATATAGAGAAGCAACAGAAATTCTACCTGTGTTATTCTAAGACAACCCACATTAAAAAGCTTTCATATTTTGTAAAAAATTTAGACTTCTTAATTACTGTGACCAAAGAATCAAAATCTTTCTTTTTAACCAACAAAAACTATTCATGTTTGCTGTGCAATTAGTCTAATTCACTGAAATTTAGCAATTTTGACAAGCATTATTTGACATCACAAAATATCAGCTGTGTTGGTTTGTTCCTACAGTTTCATATCACTTTGCTATATAATCTTAGTTTTTTATATTGTTGTCAGTTCCAATCACTTTCCACATGTACTTTTGAGTGCTTTTCTAAGAAGTAAACCTCGACTGCTTTATATATCACCACTTACATATCATCATTCTATTACAACTCCATTGAGTCTTTTTTTATTGCACATAATGCTTTTATATGATCTATAATCTAGTATATGCTGTATTGCCAGGCTGTGAAATTGTTTCAAGTTGCATGTGTTTTTCATTCATTAATTTGTTGACCTTTTAAATTTGTTTAAAAATATGCTCAGTCTATTGCTGCATTGTTCGCTCAGTAGAAATAGAATAATTTAATTACAGACCCTTGACCTAAAGCAGTTAAGAGGAAACTAGTATTACAGTCCTGTGCACAAATATCTAAAGCTGTCATTTCCATTTTTTCAGAACTCTACTCTCTTTCTAATGAGCAATTCCAGCACATTACATACAGCCACATTATTAAGACATGTAGCTTGCTATTTTGATCTGGATACCACACTGTATCTGTAATCTGTGCTTTTGACCAGCTTTGTTAATATGTTCTCCCATAAAGAATAATGCTGGGAATTAGTAAAAATTCCATCCTGCTCACAGTAAACAAAAGCAAAACTAAAAAAAAACCAAAACAAAACAAACAAAAACAAAACAAAAAAAAACCCAAAAAACAAACAAACAAAAACCAAAAAACCCAAACAAAAACAAACGAACAAAAAAACCAAAACAAACAAACAACCAAAAAACAAAACAAGCAAAAACCAAACAAAACAAAAACCAAAACCATCCCCTCCTCCAACCCACAATAAAGAAACCCCAAACCAACCAAACAAAAGCCTCAGCATAACAGCCAACTCCAAGGTTCAATTAATTCTGGCTTGAAACACATTCTGATACAGACAAGTGCAGCTCAGTTAACTGACCATGTACAAGTTTCCGTTCTCTAAGATTTTTCTTCCTTGGTAGATTTAGTATGAGTTTATTCAACTATCATGTGTATTACATCTTAGGATCCTGTAAAACTTACTTCATTACTGATGGACAAATTAGTATTTTAGTTATGAAGAGGGAGGAAAGTTTGCAAAGTAGAGTTTGCAGTACTTTGCTGGTCATGAAGCTGTTGCTAAGAAACAATGATGATTTTACTTTCATGAGTGTATTTTTCATGAAGTCTGAGCAAGAAGCCTGATAACTTTGGATTTATCTAATATTTTTGAAGCTGAGTTTAAAATGTTGTTCCTTCATGGTGGTGTTCTGCTCACTTCAGAACCATAATATCTTAAAAAAGAAATATGATTTCACTGAAACGGTATTCCTACATCCCCTAGGGGTCAGTTGGGTAAAATGAAAGCCAAAACAATTGATGGGGACAAAGAAAATGCAGCAGGAGGTATATTTAAAGGATGCACATATCTTTTATTAAATGGTATTCTATGTTTTGTTACCATCAGTCTTAATTAGAAACCAACTGATAAGCCCTTTCACTTATTCTTCCTGTATGGAAGACCTCTGACATAGCTAATTTCTCGTGCTTTTATTGCTTTTGAAAGTCTAATTTCCCTTGATAATAATCAGTTTGGTCAAGTTACAGAAAGAATAATTAAAGATGTTCATAGCTAACTCACCTCTCTGCAAACAAACTAAATAGCTAAACTATTCAAGAATGCAAACAAAAGCTAGACTTAATGAAAACTGGTCTTATATTATTTATACCAGTGTACATGGTGGTGGTAGGATTGATTTCCACACAATCCAATTGCAATGATTCAGAATTATAGCTATCATTCTATTGAATACAAATAAAATTGTTAATATAGCCATCAGTGTTACAAGATCACACCATCTTCCTTTCAAACTGCTCTGAAAGTGACGAATATGCTGGACTGAAAGTTAAGAGTTAATCCAGGCAGTCATAAGGTATGTTGACCTTAAGAAAAACCTTATTTGTTGATGTTATTCTTTAGAAAGTAAATGAGTACCAGTTTTTTCTTGTGACAAGAAGAGCTGGATATAGTGTGACCCTCTAAAGGACACTGAGGTCTATACATATTTCTAGATGGATGTACAGAGCTAACAGATTTATTAATCTAAAAGCTTAATCATTGGCCCAGCCTCTCTTTTGAATATTACTGTGTTTCAGAGGTGATACTTAGCAAAAATTATCATGATTAACATTTTCTAATATCATTAGGGAATGCAATACAATCTCAATCAAAATAAAATCTTAGTTATCCTCAAGACTGGATGAGAACAGGTATGTTAAAGAAAAAATGCTTCTTTACATGTTAAAGTAGATAACATTAGTAGAAATATTTTAGATTTGCAACCATCATAGCAAACAGAACTTATGAGTGTCTCAAATATTTGTATTATATATGTTATGAAAAAAAGGTAAATGTACTTCTTAAAATCTTGACATATAACAATGTAATTGCACTTACCATGTTAGGTGAAGTTAGAGCCTGCATGAATTACTTTTCTCAAAACTCTCAAAATATTTGCTCAAAAATTCAATGGAATTTGGCAGACCTACTTTTTTTTTCTACTGTGCTACGAGAATTTCTATGTGTACAACACAAAACAACATACCTTCAATTTGTTGGTTTCTAGAAAAGTCCCAAATGTATCAGTGAACACTTGTTATTCTCTCTCAAAATTGATTTACTTATCCTTACCAAATGTTCATTTGATTTTTGTTTTGTCTTCAGTAAGTTTATTTTCTTAGGACAAATTACTGCCTGAATTAACTGAGGTTATCTGTATAGGTAAATACATATATATATATGATACCTGTGTGTGTATATATATATACGTACACACACACACATATATGGGGTGTGGCCACTGGGGTGGAATAGATGTACTATGAACTGGTTAAGCAAGTCAAGTAAAATCTTCTGTAGCCCCAAAATCTGAAGGAAGATGATGTAACAGCAAAAAAGAAAGGAGTGGGAAAAAAATTTTCTTAGTAACAGTTATACCTACTACAAACTAGCTTTTAATCTGCTTGAAGATAGGGACTTGGGGACAGCTGAATAGTCATAGGAAGAGGTTAATTGTACTTTAAGACTTTCTAAAGCCGTATATATTTTTGTTGAGGCTTCCTTGCAATCAGTTTTGAAGTATATGTTGCAAGCCTATATAACAATAAACAAAACAAAAGAAAAGAGAGAACCTCTTCCAGAGCACCATACTTTATAGGAGATTAGAGGTGGGTCAAAGCTTAATACCCTCTGTGTGAAGAGAGATTGTATATTAGAACACAGGAAGAAGCAGACAGGGAAATTTGGAAAGAAAATGATATAGTAAGAAAAAGGTTTTCTTTACTTTCCCCTTTCTTCTTTCTCCACTTCTTCAATTTCAAACTTCACTCAGCATAGTTAACATCAAAGCTCTGGAATACAGCAGGGAGTAGATAGAATTTCTTTATATTTCCTGAGTGGTCTATAGCTAAGACTGTAGAAGGTTTATGTAAAAGAGTGGAAACACTGAAAAAGGTAAAAGTACAGGGTGTTATATTGAAGCTCTGTCTTGACTGGAGAAGTTCATTATACCATCCTCTTTAGAAAAAGAAATAGATATTGAAAAAATTCAAAAAACAGAATAGACTTTTTGTGGGGTTTGCAATTTTCTTAATTCTTCTAACTTTCAAATTGCTGCTTCAGTTTTGGTTCCAGATTTTACTTCCTCCTCCCTGGCTAGTCAGTGTTACAGTCAGCAGACCTCAGTGGCTCTGAAACTCTTCACACTTCCTACTGATGGTTTCTGACACTGGTTTAGAAGCACTCAAAATGGGTGAATAGATCCCAAGTGTAGGTGCTACCTACCTCAGGAAAATGGCATCAAACCATAAATACAGCTTGCATCCCTTACCAAAAATGTAAGGGAAAAGACATGCTCTCCTTCGTGTTAAGAATATTTCTGGAAGACTGTGTTTTTCATTGAAAGAACTGTAGTGTATTTCACAACAAAGCAGCAGGTCACAGATGAAGCCTTTTTATACCAGGAAATTGTCTGACAGAATAGCTTGTGTAGGTAAAGAAGTAGATCTCACTGAGGGAAATCTCTAGACAGGAATCAAATACCTCTGTTTTTGTTGGATTTGGGTTTGTTTTAGTTCTTAAATTATGAATCTGATGTATCTGCTGAGACAAGTTTCAGGAAAAAAAAGGAAATTTTTTAATAGGCAATGGAGAGAATCAGGAAGGTGTCAAAAGGAGAAAACTTCAGAATCCTATGTTTGCCACACAATTATGTGCCTCTCCACAGAATAAATCAGGGTTTGTAATAAGTAATGTATTTTTTAGCATGTTAAATAGTAGACAAGGGTGTAACTTATCCCATATCATCTTTTCCATGTTTTCTAGGCCCCTACTAATATATTCCAAGACATTTCATAGCGTCTGGTATAATCTGAAGTCAAACTTAATAATATTTTACTGAAACAACACTGGAACAAAGAAGCTGTCTTTTCCTTCCTCTCTTTTGAAAAAGTAGAGGTGCTGCTAATGTAATACAACAGATGTAGGCATCAGTTTCTGCTAACACTAAGAAGATCTAAGTCCTTTGCTGAGCAGAGAATTCTGCTTTGCAGATTTCTCAGACTGCTCTGAATTTCTTCTTGAAAGTCTTGTCTCATATTACTGTGCTGCTGCGCTGATTTAGAGCACACCCTAGGACAGCTGTGTAACATTTCTTCTGCAAGTTTGGTATGATAAGTCAAGGATCAGGAAAGTGCTGGGATTCTGATGGATTAATGGCACAGGGAAAAAAAAAACAAACCAAAAACAACCTCCGGTGTTATTTTTCAGTATTTGTTGAGATAAAGAGAAAATACAAGATGTATCAAGCAGGAGAGGGCTAAAAGCTTAGAACGGAAGTAGAACTGAATAGAATTTTTAGTTATGAAAGAAATTAGTGTAATTCAGCAATGGGGAGTGCAATTCTCATAGGATTATGGCAATTAGACTTCTAATATGCAAAACCCATTAAAAAAGACTTAAAGAAATAAGGTTATTTAGTCTACAGGTTTTAGTCTGAGGGGAGAGCAGATAATGGCCTCAATGAATATCATCTAAAGATGGATGGATGGATGGATGGATGGATGGATGGATGGATGGATGGATGGATGGATGGATGGATGGATGGATGGATGGATGGATGGATGGATGGATGGATGGATGGATGGATGGATGGATGGATGGGTGGATGGGTGGGTGGATGGGTGGATGGGTGGACGGCTGGACGGCTGGACGGCTGGATGGATGGATGGATGGACATAGATATTTTCTCTGCCTTTTGTGGGAAAGGTCAGTAAGGACAGGTTAACCACTTAGAAAATCGACCTAGAAAGGTTGTTAAGTCTGAAAAGATATTGAGTGGGTATATTGTCAACCTAGTTGCTGGAACTGCTTAAAAAGAAGTTAAGCAAATAAAGTGGAAGACAAAGTAGTATAGATGTATGCAGTTGTTTATATGTGACAGATTTCCTTTAAAAGACACATGGTGGGGAGGATAAATTTACTCAATGGACCAGGTTGTAACCAATTTTGTTTTCATGTTTGACCCTTCCTATTGTTGATCTGAGTTTGCCTGCTGTTAATGCTGAAATATTGCAATACAAATAAAACAGATGCTCTGACCTTCCAGTGAGCTACACAATGTTCAAACAAGGTGTGTTTTTTACCACTGTGTAAGTAGGAACGAAACTGCACTACAGTCAGTAAAGTCGACTGAAAATCAGTTTGTGTAGTGCCCAAAGGGGCTTAGCCTTTGACAGTTCAGCATATTAAAGCTGCTTGAAAAAAATTGTCTGTTTCTTTTCTTTTGTTTCACAACATAGCAAAAACTTATTTTTCAGTGGAACACAAGGACAACAATATCAGCTGCCAATATCCAACTTTTTCACCTTTCTTTCTCTACCTAATGTTGAACTTTCAAAAAAAGATGGCAAAGCTCTTGAAATTTTATTTCTTTGGTCTACTGAAGGAGTATGTTATTCACAGCAGCAGGTCAAATGATATAAGAGTTTGAATGTTGCAGCTAGAGAAGCTGTGCTGTACAGTCTGTACAGTCAACCACTGTTGTGTTATTTATGAATAGTTTGTAATTTAAACAGCTGGAGAAGTTCACCAGAACAAAACATGCATAAAACCAACAAATTTTTATAGAGTTCTTGCTTCTCTCTCTGCCATCAGTCCAACTGGTCCTTATCTACTGACAGTTTTATAAGGAGAGGGACAGGAACTTCCCTAAAGGAAGTATCTGTATCCAAATAATTAGACTTTCATGCTGTTAAATAAATTAATGTAACATGAATAAATGCAAAATACTAATGTACAACCTTTCATAAATCATTCTTCTCTTCCTTTGCACTCGACCCCAAACTGCCTTTACACCATTAATCTACCTCAGCATAGCACTGGTCTCTGTTGGTTTCTTGAAGTCCATTTGATCTAGGTATGCAATAATTTTTTTTATTGACATGTAGAAAAGATTTTTATGATCTAAGAGAATAAATTATTATGCATGATGCTCAAGAATGTGTAGAAAAACCTCTTCTGTTTTTTCAAGCACGATTATTGAGACTTCATAGAGGTCAACATGGAGATTTTCAGTTTCATATATATTATGAGTAATTTGTGAACAGTGAAGTAGTTGACTACATATTAAGACAAACCCTAACCATTGAGTTTTATTTCAGTTTTGCCTGATGTGTCTTTCATAAAATTGAACTTTTATTCCAAGTACTTCAGTATACACTGAAAAATATAGCTTTTTTTGTTTTGTTTTTATTAGACATGCATTACCTATTTATCCAGTGGACTCTTCCTCATTATGTAGAAAGTAGAAAGGTAACTTTTGCATTATCTAACATTTTCTTTGTAAGTCAATCCATATGTAATCTGTAACTGTGACTGATTCAGTCAATTCATCATTTATGTTTGACTAGCTTTTCAAAACTAGAAAGTTAGCCAGTCTACCATTCATCTAATATGGCTATGAAGACAAGGTAAATTTTCTCTCAGTAAGTATTGATATTAAGCTTAGTGAAATCTGCTTTGAGAACCCAATTATATGTCCTGACTCTCTTGGATCTGCACTATACAAGATTGATCAGATTAATGAGTGGCGTGAATCACAAAATATGCTAATGATTTTTTCATTGCCTTTATCTCAGCTAATCCTTGTTCTACAGTACTCCTTGTGGGAACAGCTTCCTTTGCTTCCTATATCAGAGGGAACTTCTGTGGACAGCAGGGGAGAGGTTTTTACAAATTCTGCCAAGAGCTAAGATGTGCAGCACAGAGGTCCCTGAGGCTTGTGTAAGAAATCTTTGTGTTTCAGCTTGGTTCAAGATTAATTTGAAATACATACTTGTTTAAAGCCTCCTGGAGGCCAACAGCATCATGTCTTTAATTAAAAGGTATTGACAAGATTCAGAAATCTGAATAGATATTAAAATCTCCTATTAAGATATCACATTGTCTTATGCTAGAAAGGGTACCTGCAAAGAGAATAAACTTCTTGATTTTTGTTTTTGGCCTGTAAGTCCAGTGTTCAGGGCTAGAGGAGAATGAACAGCATTTTCTGAAGTCTATAACTGCAGCCTTGTTCTCAGGTTGAACTATATATATACATAGGTTTATTTTTTCTGTTCAGTAAGTTGTCATAAACATGAGAATGTAAAATTCAAGTATCTGCATTTTTTGATATTTCAGCCTTCTCAAAATGTGGGTTACTGCTTTGTTTCAGTTCAACTCTAATAACTCCAGTCTTCCTTTAAATCAAAGGAACATTTTTAGGAACTGAGAGGGACAGGACATAGAAGTATATCAATTATTTAAACTATTTGTGGGCATGTTGATCTAGGCTCTTTTTTATATATTTATTTAGTATTTATGAAAAGGACTCGACCTTTTCTCCTCCATGCTCCATGCCTCCAAACCTTGTTTTTTGGTTTCTGTTTCATTGTGGGGGGTGGGTGGGTTATTTTTTGTCTGCACTAATGTGCAATAATTTTTATGGTGGTCAGTACTTATTCATGAGGGAAAGGGCTGAGACACAGAACTCTCAAAATATTTGTCATTCACTCTTTCCTGGAAATTATGTTTGACTTAGGTTATCTGGCATACCTGGCAGGGCCTGGGCAGCAAGGCTGGAGGTGGCACAGCCTGCTCTGAAATGAAGCCTTGAAGGTGACAAGCCAAGGCAGAGACACCCTGGGACACTGCAAGTGACCTCAGCCAGGGCAAGAATACAAAGAATCATGGAGCAGTGGATGAAGTACGGGAAGAAGGATAACAGAGAACCAGAAAGAAACCAATGCACACAGAACTCCAACCTCCTGCATTAGCCCTCGCCTCCTTGGAGAGACTGGGACAGCTTGAATGCCACCACAGCAAAAACCATGCTTGTGGAGACTAGGGAAGAGGGAGGTGATTTTTTTGTAAGATGCAGGAAGTCATGAATGTTCTGCCTATGACAATGGGTGAAGAACTTTTTATTTCATTTCAGTGTACATTGTTGAGACATCCATGTGACATCCATTTCACCTTTTAATTCATCTTGTTTCCTTATGCAGATCCTTATTTGAATCCATACAGTAAGTGTTCCTTGGGTGTGCTTTTACAAGAGGTTTTTCTTTCTTCCCATGATGTTCTGTACGCAAAATGCTCAGTGTACACTTTTATTTCCTGCTTCTTATGTAATCAGCCATCAAACCAGCATTTTTATGATTAACACTGTAATACAAAAATACATGTAATTATAATAATTTATAAATTTGAGAATATTTAATCTGAAGTTATTGTTTATATAGAAAAAGACACTCTTCATAGGTTAGAGATTTTAAATGTAAGTTACTTAAAGTAGCAAATCTGACAGTAGTTTTCTAAACTCAGTTGAATTTTCTTCTGAGCCAGTTCTAATAATTTAATTGATTATGCTACTAAAATGCAAAGATTCCAGTTAAGCTAGAAATCTCAGAAGCATTTTGACTATTCTGTCTTATAATGGTGTACTATAGCAGACGAAGAAAGGTTGAGCTGTTTGAGTATTGAGAAATTCCATATTTTTTTATCTAGAATTCCTCTCATTTTGGAAACTTACAAGGGAAAAACTTTTACTTCTGTTATTGCCATTAGTAACAGCATTCTTATAATGTCTATTTGCTCATCTTAGTTTGGTTCTCAACTTCTATTTCAATAACAGGAGCACACACAACATCATTTCACAGGACCCTTTCTTGGGGATTTGATTTTAATTATTATTGTAGCGGATTTTGTTCTTGAAAACATGTTTGAGCTTTCTAGCTGCACATTGCTTTTCAGAACTTCCTTTGCCATTCATTTCAAATTACTTTTCTGGCTGATAAGCTTTGTTTGTGGTTGACTTTTGACATTTGATTGTACCCTGAGCAGTCTAAACACGTCTTACCTAATTAAGGAGTCAGGCTGACATGTTTCATGAGGAGTATAAGTGCATCTGACTTGCATAAAATAGCTGATTGTTTCTGCCCTAAGATTTAATACTCAGGTTCTATTCATATAAACCACAAGTGGAAATCCATACCATGCTGTTTTGATGTCAGTGCCAATGCTATTAAGAACAGCTAGAAGTGTCTTTTTGCTAGAAGTGCGTATTTTAAAAGAAGCCATTACAGATTAAGTAGGACTTGCAGGAAAAGATAGACATAGGGAAAACTGAGATGGGAATATGTAACTTTATGAGTTCCATGGTAGTAAAATAGCTGTGAGGAAAGCTCCATGTTGATTTACATACAGCCTCCCACTATATAAAGAGCACCTTAGGCAAGCTTCCCTTCGCTCTAATCCTCAGAGCTTTTCATGGGGAAGTTCTTGTGGGTTTGCTCCTCTTCCCCACTGTCAGGAGGGCAGCATGCTGCCAGTAAGCAAGCTAAGGTGGCAGAGTGCTACCAACCACATCACCAAGACAATTAACTCTCAGGGATGACACATCTCCGCTGATCAGCCAAAAGCTGCCAAGAGTTTGCAACTCCTTGCTAGCACTGAAATTCCTGATTTTACTTCTTTTATCTATGCCTCAGCAGTAAAGTCAGGAAAATGAACATCCATCCTTACTCCAACATTCACTCTTAAATACCTGAAATCATTAGAGAGTGAGTAGCAGTACTGCTATTTCTGGAGCAGATTGCCATCATGTTATATTTACCATATGAGTATTTTAAACATCCTTATCTTGTAATTGCTATATAAGCAGGATAAATGGGTTTAAAAATTGAATGTGTTGGAGCAAATAGTGAAACCTAAGCACGACAGAGACATGGCATAGTCCCTTAGATTATAGCGCAGCCATACGAGTTAGAGTGTGATTGAGGCTTGCTAAACTAACTATGCTTGTCAAAGCACCTAATTCTGATTGAGGATATGAGTATAAATCAGCTTGAATAAGATAACATTTACCTTAATATTAGTGCAGGACATACAAAAGACTGCCTTGGTGCTGTTACAGTCAGTGGTGGGACTGATGACATCTCCTTAGGAAGAATACTTCTATTCCCTCTTTTCCCTCTATTTCTCTGATTCCTGATGTTTTCATGATCTGGCAAGCATGATCTGACTAGCAGTGCCTTTAATCCTCAAACACAGCTATGCATCCCAGCTCATTAGGCAGTAACTTTCTTTTCCAGGAGTTTAATTCCAATCCACAATTAACAAACGATATATTGTACTCTCGTGGTTGTTCATAATGCTACCATTTTTCCTCATAATCTTTGTTTTATCAGTTAAAACTGAGTACTGCAGGATTATTCTTCACAGGCTGTTATTTCTGGAACTAGGATCCTTCCAGTTAGCTATTACATATAGTACAGATCAGTTTTTCTAGACATGAATAGGAAGTTATTACTGTATGTTGCCTTACTAGAGAAGGCAGTCATCATCATACAGCAGGCATGTGCCAGCCTTTCTGTCTTAAAATATAAAAATAGCATAATTTAAAGTTTGCTCATAAGGAAATAGGAATTTCCCAGGGCATGCAACCTGCTTCTCTGACTGGTCTGACTTCTGACAGAGCTTCTATAGCTTTCAGGGAATGGTAATCTGCAGCAAGGAACCATTCATTCACAGATATTAAAATCCAGTTTATTTTAATTACAGGAGCTTTCTGTCCATCTTCAGTATTTTATTTTATTTTATTTTATTTTATTTTATTTTATTTTATTTTATTTTATTTTATTTTATTTTATTTTATTTTATTTTATTTTATTTTATTTTATTTTATTTTATTTTATTTTATGGGGGTTTTTTAAGGATCATTTCCTTGTCCTGTTATCCATCATCAGCTGGATACTTTTTCTTGTCATGTAAATTTTGTTACATAGAATATTGTGAAACTCACCATTGCTATGAACATACCTAAACCTGATAAAAACTAAGATGGTGGAATGTTAAAGGGGTATAAAAAATACTTTCTCCCCAATAAAAAACCTCAAATTTAATTCTTCCCCTGGAGAAGTAAGCCTGCACCAACCCTTGTAATCAAGGCCAAATTCATTAGACATTTTCAATAAGTTTACTGTGGAATCCTTTGCATACCAATGGTTGCTGTGGCAACCATAGTTTACCCATTCAGGTTATTTTCCCAAAGCACATAACATAATTATCTTTTGCCTCCAAGTTCCACAATATGTTCAGCTCTGAAACGTGGTATATCTCCTTAATCTTAGACTATTTTCTTTCTCTTTACTCTGTTTTGCCTCTGATATCCTACCAACCTGCCAGACATGCCAGGTCTAATGCAACTCTACAGCTCTCTTTGATGGTCAATTCACCACATGTAGCTTTTGCTAAAAAGTTTCCTTTCCTAATTTTGGATGTCATTAATTTTGCCAGTTCCAGTAGAGCAGAAACACCCTAACTACCTGGAAAATAGGCTTGTTTCTTTGTTCTATTATTTCTTTAGAAGGAAGTGGAATTAAATTTGCTTATTTCTCCCTTTATAATGCAAAAAATATTTCAGTATCAGTTGAATTGTCTCCTAATAGGTCTGGTGTTTGATGCTTAAATAGATTTGATAGTTTTCATTAAACATGAGAATAGCACCACTGTATCATAATAGGCAGCTTTCCAGAAAAGTGTGAGTTCAGGTGTATTTCTCTAAATTCTTTTTCACATTTGAAACATGCTTAAGTAAGACATGTCAGCGTAATCTACGCTAAAATAAATGTGTACAAAACTATTTTCTTTGAAATACAGGGTATGTAGCTTTCATAAACAAAGCTTCTAATAAAATACGAAATTTCAATATCCTTTATATAAAATTTTTCCACTGTGCTGAACCTAAAAAAATTGTCAGTTTAGGTTATTCCCATTTATGATCTTCTGAATTTCCCTTCTCCCACTCCACCCCCAAATGAACACCAACATTTCAAAACCTCAGGATTTTACAGGTTCCTGTTCAGATGAATTTTATAGGTTCCTGTTCAGTGTTTTCCCATGCTGTCTGAGGGGATCAACTTTGCTTTCAACCATGCAATCAATGTACTTGCTATTTCAAATTTTATCAAATAAATCTCCTCTAATCTCCCTTGCCATTAAATGTGTCTATTTTCTTAAAAGCCTCTAGTGATGCCCATTAACCATTCTACCCTCCAAGGGGTAGGGACCTTTTCCCCACAAGCCTTTGAACAGAGCTGGTGCAAGATGACAACTCTATCTGTTTGCCCATTCCAGTGGCACAGCACTGCACACTTCTTGTCTCGCAGCTCCTCCTGCCTGCTCTTCCTGCAGCTCCCCTTCGCTTGGATCTGCATGTGCAGCATACCTGTGGCAGCTGTTTGGTCTAATCTGCACTGACACAGGTTTAATACAACAATATCCCATAAGTCTAGATCAAGAGTGGCATTATTACCAGGGGGCTGGATGAGTCAGATGAGATAAAGTAACAGATGTTACTGAAAGCAGAACCCTTTCATACAAAGTGTCCATCCTTACACAGCTGTACAGAGAAAGCCTTGCACAAAACACTTCCACTACCCACGTTGTTTTTATTCTTGCCTTTGAGCAATCCAAAGACATGACATGCAGAAGCTTTTCTTTTTTTTTTTAAATGTGGCATGGTAAATGGTGCAACTTGGATGTTTCCAGATGATATGATTTTGAAATGCTTGCTCTATAAAATAGCATCAAATGATTATGAACGTTCTGATCATGCCCTGTATTTAGTTTGCAACAGGAAAAAAAGTCTAAATATTTTACCACCTTTGTGTGTATGTAATCATCCGTTCCTGTTGACATTAAAATATAATTTTTCCTATGAATGTAATTCAGATTTTCTGCTATGAAACCCCTGTTCTATTCATCTCTATATTTCTGTGTCCTAGAAATGCAGCATCCTTATTTGGGGTTGGACTAGATGATCTTTAAAGGTCCCTTTCAACCCCAATCCTTCAGTACTTATTACTTTGTTTCTTTTCACATTAGCTAAACTGCTAAGAGTTTCCCTTCACTTTTAACATCGCCTTGCTCTCCTGGAATCTCTTTAGCATAATTAGAAAGTTATTTTGCATTCTTTCCTCACCTAGCACCTCACAATAGCATAATCTTTCATTTTCTTTCTGGTTAGTAAAAATCTACTGTTAACTAGGACAGCATGCCTCTGACTTCTTGGCTCTAATACATGGAAAATCTTTAATGTGAAATCTAATTTTTTCTTGTCTGTGTTTATTGTTACAAGGTTCATTTTTTATCTTTATAAATTATGACATATTAACACATATTTTTCTCACTGAATTAGAGCTATTACACTGCAGAGCTCCCAGTCTGACAACCATTGTAGATTCTACATCGAATCCTACCACTGTTACTATGGCTGTAAAATACTACCACTGTGTATTTCTTGCTGTTACCAGGTGTTTTGGGAAAAACTGTACAAGTTTTCTTAGCAATTGTCACTAAATTAATCGAAAGCATTCTTCAAATATACAATTACATACAGATACCTGTGTGTTATGTTTAATAGCTCACTTGTGTTCTTCACTGTCTAATGTAAATCCATGTTGTATATTGCAAATTGTTCTCATGGGAAACTGCAGTTTAAACTATGCTGTACCACACAGCAACAAAAGATTGAAAAAAATCAGCTGAAAAAAGCTATTCATTAATTGCTATATAGTTAAACTACAAAGAGCTGGAGTCCCTTGTTAAAATTCTTTTTTTAAGTGATCATTCTGCTAGTTTGAAACCTGTAATGAACAACCACAGGCAGATGAGTTCTTCTCAACTGAATTCCCAGATAATCAGAGGTAATCATGTTTTCCTGTCCCAGACTTTTACCTTCTATTTAATTTTCTCACTTCTCTGGAAAATGCTGGAAGGACTCCGAGGATGTTTTGATCTTTTAGATTTTCAGGTTAGTAATGTTTGCCATTCATTTTTAAATCATAATGTGTCATTTGCTTTTGCTTACTTTTATCTGGCATGCTTCTCAACAAACCAGGAACTTTCCAAAGAGAAGATATGAAACAACTTTCTTCAAGAAGCTGAGGTCTCAAAATACAAGATATTAGCAAATATGTATGTAAATTCTAAATGGAAGGTTTAATACAGGATGTAGTCTCTCACCTTGATGTGTTGTCTATATTCTCATGCAGTAGTGTGTCTAATGTTTATTGATTGCAGGCTATCTCTTCACTTTAAAATCCAAGACAAAATGGAGAGATTAGTAGATAATTAGGGTACATACATGTAGTACAAGAAGTCTCTGGAATCTCAAATTTCAATCCTAGAAAAAAAAAGAAGTGACTGAACCTGTTACTTTTGAAACCCACTGGATCCTCTGAAGTGAGAATGGGTAAGTGAATTCAACACTATTAGTGCTGCAATGTGTTTGATTGGACTAGCTTAAGGCTACACTCCTTCAAATTCCCTACCTAGCATATTATTTTGGCCTAATATTCTGCTACTGCACATTTCCATTAAGACGACTGATTAGCCTGCTTAGTACTCAACTATCAGTTCTCAAATTATAACATAATCATTGCAAAAATGGTTCTCTGCGGAATTAAGGTTTATAGTTATCAAATATTTTAAATTAGCCTACTAGTACCAGTGTAAATACCACAATTTGTTGTTAAATAGATTTGCAACATTATACAGCAAAATGTCAATAGTCATAGTTTTTAAAAAAATAAATACAGTATATTTTATAAATATCATTATCATTCTTTGAATATGGAAAGCCTGAGTTTTAGCTCCATTTCCAATCAAATTACCAAATCCAGAAGATATATGGTAGCACGAACAACTTCACTGGAGTAACAATTGAAGAATCACAGGAATTTCTCCGCTGTTTTCAGGGGTCATGGGATCAAGAGCAGAATGTGTATTTTTCTGATGAAAGTTTGCTAAATGTATAAATTCTCACCTCCTTCCCACTTCGTTATTCTTTAAGTCTACCCTCGAATTATTCTTGCTTATTGCTTAAACAATCTGACTGAACATGATCATATTAAGTTCACATTTTTAACTCCTTTTATAGTTTTGAAGTATTTAATTGCCTAAAACACTTTGAATTACAGGAAGTACTCCACTGACCAGATTTATCAGGAACTAAAAGTCTAGCATGAAACATCACACTTCATTGACTACTGTTGACTCTGCAATGTAATTTGACAGGAAAGACAGTTGAATGATCTCCTCTGAGATTTCTGCCACTACATAAGGCAGCCTTGCTGAAAAGAAATGTGCAAGGGAGAAAACCAAACAAACTTGCTTTAAGACTATTAAAGCTGTCAGAAACTTGGTGGGTTGGTTTGAAAGTGACTAAATAGAAATCTGGGGGTTTTTTTCAGCTTATCTCACTCTATTCCTCTTCATTTTCCTTGTCAGTTTTAATGTAGATGAAATATAGTTCAGCCAAAACAAGTGTTTTCAATGTTCTCAGAGTGGAATCTTGAACTAGAGGCTAAAAGTCACCATTATGGTTACCTTTCTGCCTTCTGTTAATAATTTCAATTCCTAAATTATATTTATTCTTTATTTAAAGATTTCTAAAGATATAAAGTGACTATAAACCTAGGTATTATTCTTTAAGTAATACCACACTTTTAAAAATATTTATTCATTTAAACTAGTTTAGCTTTGGCTTGCAATGTACACTCTTGTAGTTATAAGCTAAAATTCTGATTAATCTCTTTTATATTGCCTATAAAATCCCTGAAAGAAAGAAGTAAATTACTTTTTAGCTTTCCTCTCAGTAGACTGATTTTATTTTTTCAGTCCTTCATTTTTCTCCTTGACTTTTCCTATTATTTTAGATTGTGGTAGTGAATATAGGTCAGAAGAAGTCATTAAAACTACTCACAAAGTGATTATGAAAAGCTGACATAGGTGCTAGTTTTTCTTCACTAACATGGGCTTCTAATGAGTGTGTTTAAAATACTTAAAGCTGATGCTGTCACCGTTTCCAATATCTTTCCACCTGCAATCTGATATGCAGTCTGAAAAAACCTTGGAACAAAATCAAATATTATAGACAAGACTTCATGGAATTTCTTGGAGTATTATCAAAATGGAAAGGATCCTGGAAGCTTTCAAGGTTGGAAAAAACAGTGATGCTGGATAGACCTCTATTAAGCTTTACAGAAACCACATATATTAAACTGCAGTCTTCATAGAATCCCTTGGAATATTTGAAAAAAGCAAAACAAACAAACAAATGAAAAGTTGCAACCTCTGGACATATACAAGAGGGTAAAAGGATTATATTAATACTTTTTAGCTAGTGTATAGCAATGAAATTAGAGAAGCCAGACAACCTAAAGAAGATTGGATACTTTGCATTCTCCATAGATGATTTTGTAGCAGTGGAGTTGCTGTAAATAATGGTCTGTGCTTTATGGAAGCCTGATCTTTGTGGGAGATTGCTCAGGGAGTTCATTAAATATTTGATTTCTATTCTGCTGCTCAGATTCCACTTCCTTTATCTCCAAATAAGTTAACCTTTGCCATGGTGCTGAACCTCTCACGAGGAGATTGCTAGGGGAAGAATTGTACCTGGTTTTGGCTTGCCAAATTAGATGGCAGGTATGAGCACACATGGAACCTGGCAAAGGTCCAGAACCAAATTTAATCTACTGATTTAACTTCATTTACCAGTTAAAAAATAAAATACAGCTTACCGTCTTGAAAGTTGGGAAGAATATCTCTTGATGAT
The DNA here is from genome assembly GCA_013397795.1 of Orthonyx spaldingii. Classification (NCBI taxonomy): domain Eukaryota; kingdom Metazoa; phylum Chordata; class Aves; order Passeriformes; family Orthonychidae; genus Orthonyx; species Orthonyx spaldingii. The sequence goes on along the minus strand of VZTJ01004180.1, from coordinate 463,721 downwards.
AGGTTACTGAATTGTTTTCCCATTGTATTTTGAGAGACTGCTAGCCTTGTTGAACTTCAGGAGGTCTCTCTGGATGGCATCCTTTCCCTCCAGTGTGTCAACTGCACCACCCAGTTTGGTGTCAGTGAATTTGCTGAGAGTGAACTCAGTCCCACTGTCCATGTTGCCAACACAGATGTTAAACCAAGCCAGTCCCAATACCAACCTCTGAGGAGCACCACTTGTCACTGGTCTCCACTTGAACATTGAGCCATTGACCACAACTCTTTGCGTGTGACCATTGAGCCAATTCTTTATCTAGGGAGTGATCTGCCCATCACATTCCGTCTCTCCAGTTTAGAGACAAGGAAGTCATGCAGGCCAGTGTCAAATGCTCTGCACAAGTCCAGGTAAATGACAGNCTAGGGAGTGATCTGCCCATCACATTCCTGTCTCTCCAGTTTAGAGACAAGGAAGTCATGCAGGCCAGTGTCAAATGCTCTGCACAAGTCCAGGTAAATGACAGCAGTTGCTCTTCCCTTATCCACCAACATTGTAGATGCATCACGAAAGACCACAAAATTTGTCAGACAGGGTTTTCCCTTAATGAAGCTGTGTTGGCTGTCATCAATTACCTCTTTATCATCATGTGCCTCGGCATAACTTCCAGGAGTATTTGATCCATGGTCTTGCCAGACATAGAAGTGCGACTAGTGGACTTGTACTGCCCCAGAGATAAGAAGAAAACCTGATTTCAGAACTTTTTCTTTGTAGCCTACAAGTTCAAAGAAATTGCAACGCTTATAAAAAGGTAGAAATAATTACAATGGGATTTCAAACAACTCTTGTATTTGAGAGCACAACTGACTCTTGTCCCAGTCTCACTGCTTGCTTCGGAGTTGACTTTTGCCTCAGAGGAAAAGAAATGAAGGTATGGTACAATATGCAGTACATGAGCTATAACCATCTCTCAGATCTCCTCAGGGCAAAGTTACCTGCACAATACAGGTAAGGAGCTGGAATTTTTAACTGCTAATTCTTAGAACTTTTCAGTTTAACAGAGGGAGGGGGAAAAAACTCAGCTACTCAGCTGTATATGTGCCACTAGGGAATAACTTCAGTACATAGCTATATTATCTTCTCCCTCAAAATAAAATCCATTTTGACTTTATGTGCATTTTCATTTAAACTCAGACAAAAAAAAAATCCCAGGCTTGTCTGTACTAATGTGTATTTATTAGAATGTCACAATACTTATCTGGGAATAGAAAAATATTTGTGTTTACAACCAATATAAAAATCGGACAAGCACAAAGTTTTCCTGTTTAGAAAATCTTGCTCTCTTTTTCTCTCTTTCAAGTATGATCTGGCAATTTCATTTCTGCTTAACATTTCCATAGAATGTATATTTCACAGATAGATTTACAGGCAAGCTTTTCATGTCCCATGTATTGTTAGAGCAGAATTTATTTTTCTTTAAAAAAGAAAACAAAAAAACCAAACGAGACATAAATGGTACCACAGGGGGAGAAAAGCACAAAATAGGTCTACAGCAATAGTTTCTGTCTGGTATCAGACTGCACATGAACAGTCTGCTAACAAGCTGGAAAAAGAAGAAAAGGCCTAGAGGTCACATCCAAGTTCAGCTTTTTACTCATCAGTGAATGGTCCTGTGGGAACGCACTGGATCTCAAAAGACAGCTGACAGCTCACGGTGTCAGGTTAAAAATGATACAAATACAAAGGCTGGATAAAAGCTCTAAGATTCTGCAAGAGTTGTTACAGTTGCACAGACATGATACAGAAAAAAAGGGTTAGTCTTCAAGATTCCAAACAAAAAGGAAATCTTAGACCACACACAACTGCAGAAATTCAAGGCAGTCACTAATTTTACCTGTAAAAGTGACATTTTTCTTCCAGAAGTAATACTATTTATACTATGGAACTGCATTTTGTACAGTAACTTCTCCAGTGCAAAGCTGCATACTCTATGGGATAAATTATATAGGTATATAGATATTTTTTGATGAGTGACTCAAGCTAGACATTTCTAGGACTTGAGTGGGGTGGAGAAGACTTGTTTCAAATATAGATTTTTTTAAAACCGACTATTTTATAAAGCAAAAAATTTTAAAAAGCTATGCCAGGAGGCAGCATCTTTTTGAGAAATATTTTTTACACTTTACTGCCAAGCCTCCTCTGTTCTCTGTAAGGATGGGTTGCAGAAATTGTTAGAAACTCTGATAATGTTTTTGAAAGGATTTTTAACATTTTAACATCATTGAAATTTGAATGCATCTGACAAATAGCAGAAGGTGATGAAGTGCTGATCAGACCAAAGACTGTATCATGCAAGGGGCACCAACAAGGGCTAAAATCACAGTATTCTAGGGCTAGACCCACATTAATTGTAATGTGCATTGGATCTCAGCTGAGCCATGAAGAAAGTTGGTAGGCACCATAGCAGCACTAAAACTCTATAATCCTTTATTTTATTGAGTCAGTAGAAATGCACTTTTCTGTTCTGGGACAAATAGTTGCAAATATTACGTTCACTCCCTAAAAGACATGATTGATGCTCATTCTGAACAGGCTGGAATGCAGCTTATAGCTTCATAATTTCTTGCCCATACTAGTGACAGCACTTTTCAGGAAAAGAATCTGAAACTACCAATCAAGGTAAAAAATAAAGAAGAAGAACCTAGCCTTCTCAGAAATATTCAAGAAATGTATGATGTTCAAAATCTGTTGGGGGAATGAAATATTGGTATCAAGGCTGTAAGGTTTTCATTAGTTCAGAGGTAGTGCACTACAAATAGTGGTTTGCTGCAGAATGAAAGAATTTTGACTATATATTTGCATAAAATATTTTAAGAATCCCATATGGATTCTGCATATTACTTTTGTATTGCAACAATTTGTCCCTTCTGAAGGATTTTTTTTCCTTTTTCCTTCACAGCATATAAATACAGCAAAATAAAATGTGTAACTTAATATTTACACAAAAGCATTAAGTAAATTTATGTTGTATTCCTGTCATTCATCTATCATTGTCTAGTCACATTAAAATAAATGCTGATAGTTTAGTTTGTTCAGTTAAAGCTAATTTCTTCTAGAGGTGGCCAAGTAGTTGGTGCTTTAGCTATCCCAACTGTGCTGTGGTTACACCTCACATGGTAACAAGGTCAGCTCTGCAAGAAGAAATCCATACTGTTGAAAGAAGTCACATTGCTGATTTGGTAGACACACATCAGCCTGTCAGGAAAGCTCCACCACACTAATATGAATGTAGCAAGACAAAGGTTTTAGTGTCATTGTGTTTAAGATGGTACACAAACATACACTTTTTTTTCCTGGAGAAGTGTGAAGCCACCAAACACAGTCATATTTTAAATTAAAATTTCTCTGGTGACTTCAGATGCTTTTTTTCTGATGCTGTGTGGTGCTGTTTTATCACTACATAGTTCCCCTTTCTGTGCCACTCATCTCTGTATCATAAAGATGGGTAGAAAGATCATTGTATTTGGTCTGAAAGTCTTCAATATTCACCCTGAAAAAATCCAGAACGTAAGCATAACAATGAGTGGCAATGACCACTACTCACAGCTGCTGTTTTTTGGAGGTGTACTGCTTCCCTACTAATTCCTTGATTTAAGCCTCAGTGGGTCAAGTAGGAGTACATGTTCACCTTATTAATTTACATGTGTTCAATTATAGCCATCTGTGCTATAACCTGCTTGATTAGGCCAGGTGTCTGCCACAGAAATAAGAAAAAGTATCTTTCTCAATATGTGAGAATTGATCTGAGAAGCAAAGAGTCATCAGTTTCTTTGAAGTTTGTTTGCTCTCCCAGAGCAATGCTCAGTGTCACTTCCCCTTTGAGGCAGCAGGAGTTGACAAATAAGGAGAGAAAACACCAGGAACAACCCCAGCAACAATAGTACTAGGTCTTAAAGATCTTCCTATCAGTGACTAGAACAAGAGACGTCTCAGCTTCTTACCATGAGTAACCAAAGAAAGATGAGTCCGTATTTAGTCTGTGCTGGGGCTGGAATGCTGGAGAAGGGAAGAAAAGCTGTATGAAATTCACTGATATCTAATTAAAATTGGTAGATAAGATAATAAAAAATACTGCTGAATACTGAATGCTTTGTTCTGTAGTGAGATGTTCTCTAAACATCCATGCAAGGGCATTTAGATTTTCAAGCTTTTTTTTTGCTTTTTGTTTCTTGATTGCTTTGGGATTATAAAATTATTTTGAATTCTCCCTTGTCAGGTGACTGACATTGCTTTCAAATACATTCTCCAGTAAATCAAAATTTTGTGCTGGTTTTACATATCATGGAAAGTCAAGCACATGACATATTCAACAGACTCCAGTAAAAGAAATTATGAGCCTTTCTTTTGCTGTATGCAAGCAGTGCTCAAAAATTCTGCTTAGATAAATGAAAATATAGTTCCATATATTTTGAAAACAATTACTCTAAATATCTAACTTAGTCTAAGTGATAAAAATCTTTTTTTTGGTGTTTTTCTTTTAACGGTTGTTAGAAGGCCTTTGATCCTCACAGAGTATACTGCAATCACAGAGTATACTTCAACCAGATTGAAACAAGATAGCTGTGATGGGCAGACGTTTATTTAATGTCAGGAAAGCATAGTGATCTCTGTTCAGTTTCTCAGGATGCTGTGGGATGAAGCTCTCACAGGGCTGTTCCACAGGACAGCTGCAACCTATATCACAGACTGACTTTTACTGAACTTCCCTTTGGTGCACTAAACAAAATACTTGCTCATTGACATTTGCACATGATAGCTTTATCTTATTCCGTTAGCTTTTACAATGAATATGCTACTTCTTAAGACAACTAGACTTGGTAGCATGATAAAGCAAATATACATTGTAAAGCCAGGGCAGGCATAGCAGCTATGGCAATCCCAAAAGCCACTTGCTTTCCCAAAATGTTACATTTTTTGAAAGTTAAGAATTAATCTCAAGGTACAGTAACTGAACAGAAATTCAGAACAAGCTTTTCTTTATGAAGTTATTACAAGGCTAATGGCTTCTTGATATCTGTCAAACAGGAGAAACTTATCATGCCAAAGTCATTTAGGGTAGACCTGAAAAACTCAGATTGAAGATACTGATGCTGCTCAAAGGAACATTTTAGTTAACATTCTTTCTAGAGGTCACTAGGAGCATCTAACTCAGTTTTAGAAACTCGTTTGTTTTTAATCTCTGTTGTCTATATAACAAATGCTTGTGTTGGTCAGAGTTTTGAAGAGACTGCACCATCTTCTTTAAAAGTGAGCACACCAGAGCCTTGCCAGTTTATCACACTAAGCTTTGCTGGAGAACAAACAAAAATAAAGTATCTATGAGAGCAGAGAATAAAGACCAGATCGACTAAAAGACAGTGGTATTCTAGACAGTTTGTAAACAAGTTTTTCTTCTGCTAAGTGTGCCATTGAGGTTTCAGTGCATTCCTGGATTTGTTTCATTTCCTCTGAGTCCTCAGGAAAATTTTCTCAGTGCTATTGCTGGGTTAGGGATCTGTTCTTGCCACAGGCAAGCTCAGTCACCCTCAGCTTTGCATTCCTTCTTCCTCCTCTGACCAGCTTTTAAAAAAGAGGCTTTCTCCAATCTTTGGACCTAAACTCTCCTTCTCTTGCTTTGTCTTGGTCAAGCCAGCAAACAGGAAACTTTCTCTTCCATTACTCAGAAACATCCTTTTTAAACACAGCATGCACTTTCATCATTATACAAAAACCATGATCAAACCAACCAATTGCAGCCTGGAAAGAGTAATATAGGATTCCAGCTTACTGAACTCTATCACAGTTGTTTGTGGGTGCCTTTCTGCATTTTTCTTTTGGAAACTGTGAAAATCACAATGAAAAAGACATTTTTGGATAAGTCCCATATACCAGTCCCACATTTGTGTCATTTTAAATGGTGTTCTGTCTCTCCACTTCATATGATTGTCATAGTCCCACTGCTAAGCTCCATTAAAGTTATTTTATCAAGCTGACAGAATTACAAGTTTGTATTTTAGTTATACAAGAAAACTAAAATAAGTATTTTGTCACAACTGAGAACTACAATGTTTATATTTTATTATGTAAACATTGCATGATAAGGTATCTGCAAAAGTGCTCCTTTATGACTTTGATACTTCTACTCCCAACCGATTACAGCACAGTATTGTGTAGAAACTTTTCTTTTTTCCCCATTCCAAAAGTAAAATCAACTTGTACTTCCTCCCTGCCTTTCTTGCTAAGCTGACTCTGTAAAATTTCGCTGGTAATGATTAGGAGATAAGATAAATATAGGTCCTTTCTCTTGAGATTTGACTATAAAGGAATGGGAGAGAGAATATTACATTATCTCAGTATAAAAGTCTTGTGCTGGAAGTATTTGGCCCTAGAATGTGGATTATGTGCACATTGATACAGAAATCAATTTGATTTATAAGACCTGAAATTGCTACAACTATATTACCTTGACCGCTGTGCCCATGAGCACACAGGAATGAAGTAACAGTCAAACACTTCTGGTTTTTAAGTGAGAGAAATCCATGGAAGATTTCTGTCAAAGTGTTAGAGCATCTCTCAGCAGAATGCGGAGTCACATGAGTTTATTGGGATGAAGCTGGCAGCAGGTAAATTTAGACCACACAGTTATGAATGTTGTTTCCTGTGGGAGAACTTTAATTTTCTTAAAATAACTATCAAAGCTATTGAACAATTCTAACCAAAGAACACAAAGCAGTCTCTAGCCCCACTTTCACTCTGAGAAGTCTACTTTTCATTTGATACACAGCTGAGAACAGGGCTCAACTGAAATCACATGGTTATCACATATGCTAACCCTGAGGCTGCATACAAGACCCCAGACGATCTCAATTAGCTTTTGCAACTCATATGAATACATGCAGTCTCTCTGAACACCTCATGTTATCAGCTATGCATGGGGTTATATTCATAGCCAATACCCTAACGTGCATGTAGAAGACAGAAGAGTCATATGCTCCAGAGCATTTGTGCCATATATTTCCATTTAAGTAAATGGAAAAAGTTGACAAGAAAATGACTGTTGCACTGGATACAGTGACTGCATCTACATGCCAAGAATATTTTCTAGACCAGAGACAAGTCAGCACTGTTTTTTCACATCCATCCACCCAACTTTCTCACCTTCCAAAACTGACTGTTGAGAATTATTTTGCTGGTCTATGCTAATTCCCAACTCATGGTCAGACATTGCTAAAAAAGCAATATGTGGTGAGGTAAAAAATACTTCCTCAGTCCTGTGTATTTAAGAGATGTTGTCTTAATAGAAGTTATGGTTTGGTTTTCATTTTTTATAATTTTGTAATTTTTTAAATTAATTTCAACCTCTCATCCATGTATTACCCAATATCTAACTTGGGTTAAGCAGTGATCAAGATGGAAAATTTGTTTCAATGGAGTCTGATGCTAGTCCCTGTCCAGAGCAATGCATCAGTGAGATATATCAGACAGCCGGTGGTTTGCCAGCTGTGAAGCTGAAAGCAAGGCACCTCCACCAACGGGGCACTGCACAGACAGTTCTTGCAAGTCGGAGTGCATTTTGTACCAGTGTTTTTTGAAGGATGTTGATAGCATCTCTGTATGCCATTGCATACACACTGCATCTTGTGTATATATATATATAGCTATTTAAGAACCACCTTCACATACATCTGGAGACTACCAGAAGTCTGTATTCTTCCAATCAAATTTCTGGTTACTGACAGTATGAGATTCTGCAGGCTTGCATGATGCAGTTCCAGGGCATATATAAACAATAATTACAATTATTTCAGCGCTGTAGTTAATGTCAAGTACATATTAACTGAATTAACTGCAATGGATTATTTAATCTCCTTGCCTTCCGGTCTGTTGTAGAAATAACTTAAAATATGGATAATATTATTCATAAATTATAAGCCAACAAATATACATAGTTGTCTTTCACATGACTGCTCAAATTTTTTTCTGAAATTTGTTGAATATGTTTTCTCCAGACATGTAATTTGAGAATTGCGTGAAACAAAGATGTAAATGAAATTAGCACATGCTCACCCACCAGTGCACTCTAATAATTATGTGAAGGAATTTTTTATTAGATCATGTTTTTTAGTCAAGCTTCCAAGAGCAGAACATTGATAATAATATCATTTGTACTCAGGATTACCATTGTGGATGCTGGTGATATGAATTTTTGAATAGCTAATAATTCATCCCTGTCATTCAATGACTAAAATTTAGAATGGTATCTGACCTTCTGCTCTACGACTTAGTGTCATTGCAAACACATTACCTTTATTTGGCCAGGGCATAGTTGTGTGCATTTAGCAGCTTGTCGATGGAAACCAGGCAATGAAAGAATTAAATGTCAGACTTCTGAGAACTACAAGAAAGGTTTTCTTCCTGCAGGTCACAGACTAGAATAAGGTGTCAATCAAACTACAAGCTTCTTACAAGGTAAAAAAAAAAAAAAAAAAGAAAAATACAGAAAATTCGTTTTAATACTGAGGGTTGTAAGGAAAGAAAGGGTTCATACAGTTTAAAATATGGTCTACAATGAGTATGAATAAACTTTACAAAAGACTATTTATTAGAAAGCCTTTTTTTAATAAATCACAGGTTATTTAAAAATTGCAGAAGGTAAAGAATTTGGGGTGACATCAGTCTGATCAATGCAAGGTGAGAAAAGAAAAAGGTAATCTCACCTTTTCAAAGAAAAGCTTTGTATATTTGACTTGTAAACACTAACAAAAAAACCCCAACCTGCCACTATGTGATGTTCTGGTAAGATTTGATATTGATGCACAACAGAAGGTTGAATTACTCATGTAACATAAGCTGCAGTTGAGTTGGAAAGCTGATCTGTTATTATGCAATGAGGATGTTGGGAAATTTTCTTGCTTATAATGTGTCACCAACCATCTGAGGTAGATATGCAAAACCATGAGTCAGGAGTAAGGAGGTAGGAGGTGTAAACAGAAATTTATCAACATGGGCAAAAAATAAATATGATTTATGGTTTCCCAAACCTTGGATGCACTGAGGCAGTCTGGGACAAATTCATCACAGGAGAAAACAAAAACAGTTCTAAAATCACTGAAGGTGCACTTGTTATTTCAGAAATTTCAGTACTTGTTAATGTCTTCTTAAGCTTCAAGTACCCCCATGTCAAAATGAGCTCAGTTTCTAAAACATCATGAAACATCTCAGCTAAACAGACGTTCCCTGAACTGCTCCTAAAATGCTTTACTTATTTAATTCAGATTACTACATTAAATCTTTATCTACAGTATCATAATGATTTTCACTCCTGAGAAAACTACATAGGCTCTATAGTATGATCTTAAAAGCTCAGTAGTTGTTTCATCAGATAAAATACTTAACAAGATTATATTTTAAAAACTGTTAAAATCATTGCTGTTTCTAAAGTATGCATTAAAATCTAGACTGTGAGTACCAGTAATATTCAGAGTAATCTAATTCAGTTTTTATTGTGGAACTCGGTTATAATTTATAGAACATTTTTATGGCTCTTGCAGAACATACTAATATCTGGCTGACCAGATTAGAGAGTACACAATTCTCCTTAGGAAATTGTACACAAGTATACCAGGCCTTGTTGTATTGGTTTTTTACTTAGAAATGTGATGAAGTTATAAAAATTTTAAAATGAGAGGAATATATGGAAAGATGTTTCAATTAGTACTTCTTCATAAATTATTGCTTCCTTCTTTTACCTTCTCTTTTAATGAAAATCTAGCCCTCTTGTTAATAGCACGGTCATCATTTCAGCTATAGCTAATCGTCATTAACTGCATCTGAATAAATACTCTAAAATGAATTATAACCCTAAAAGTCCTATAGCCTATAGCATATTCATCAAAATTATGCTAGAGACTATAACTTAATTCCTTACCATCATTGCCAATATTTCCAATAAAAGATGTTCAAAAGACGTATCCATAAACTGGGCTCCTAAATGTAAAGGGGAAATTATTTTAAGGAATTATAAATTCCATTCTGAAATTATAGCTCTCTTGCTTGTTTGACCTCTAAAAGTTACTGCAGAACACTTGTTTGCATACTGCACTTAGCTGGAAGCTGGAAAATGTCAGTCCCAACACCAAGATGCATGCATGTAAACCAACATTTTGAGTAATTTTTCCTTACTTCCCGGAATTCATTCTCAATAAAGACAAAGATGGCAGGTGATTATAAGTTTCCATTTGCCTTAGCAGGGCAGCAGACAAGAGATTGGCATGACTTACAGGGTTGCCCAAAACATAAAGGCTACTCAATAATTGGTGATATGACTGTTTACCTACCTAAAGAAAAATACTGCTACCTATTTATTTTCAAAAGCAGATTCTCTGTAACTTATGCAGCTCATAAACTGAAATTATTAAAAAAAAAAAACAAAACTAAAAAAACTTGTAGTCAAGTGTGTTTGATGAGTACTTTCACACCAAAATTCAAAAGTGAAGTATTCACCAAATATTGAAATGAGTATCTGTGAAACACAATAAGATCCACAGACATGGTGGGTGCTCTAGCGCTGCCAGTATCATTCAGTTTGAATTTGCTCTTCTTTAATTCCTAGCTGTAGTCCCTTGCTGCCCTACAGTGGTAACTGTCTCTTGCTGTTATGCATTAATAATATAATATTTGGTGAGGAGGAAAAAAACTTTTGGGTCAACAAAATTTTACAAGATCTCTTGGTTTTTTGGGGGGGCGGAGTGTTGTATGCTTGTTTTTGGTTTTGTTTTGTGTGTCAAAGTCCCTCAAGACTGTAAGAGTTCAGACATACTTCTGACCACCCCCATTCATGTCTGAATATTCCTAGTTATCCCAAGTCACCAAAACAAAATTTTTCTCTCTGCAAATCCTTGTGGATATAAGCTCACAAACCAGGAATGCATAGCTTCTGCAGAAACTGCTGGAAATCCTGGGCACTTGAACAAGGTTCACAGATCTGCCTTACTTTTGGATAGGGGAAATCTTACTGCTAAGTACTGTGACGCCATGTTTAGGTCAAATCAGGTTAAAAATACTTGTTACCTTCAATTTCTGCAATACCAGAATGAGATAGCCTAGTAATAAATCTTCAAAGTTAAAAGAGAAAGGAAACCATGCTTACCTACTTTTTCCCAAGATCAGGTCCAAAAGACATCTTGCTCTATATTCATCTGACTTGCTGTGGACATTTGGATCATTCATTTCATCAGAACTTCTCATGTCTGAATATATCTCGTCTCAGGTTGTAGTTATAAGGCAAACTCCACTCCTGCCAAAATACAGATAAACCATTTCCTGGAGCCCTGCAGAGTTTCCATTTAAATTGAGTGGTTTTTTTCATATGGTCCCTTATTAACAACTTGCTTAGCAAATTACTCTAACAGTTCTCCTGTCAGAAATTTCTGTCTTTGAGAAGTGCAGGTTCTATCAGGCACTAACCTCTGGTAGCAGACAAGACCTGCCTAATAATCCACTTTCTTAGAAACAGCTCCTCCATTCAAGCAAAACATCTACTTGTCTTTCTTACCTGTACCTTGGTGAGTATGAAGTTCAATCTCATTTTTTATATCGTGCCTTATTTTGACAAAAATTATTTGATATAATAACCTCTATGTAATTAAATAAAATAAATAAGTTAATGCATTTATCTCTTTATTCAGCCAAGCCTTATTTAAAAATCACACATAATTTTTGAACAGATAACAAAATAAGTAGGTCAGTAGACACTTGGTATCCATTTCTCCTATGGTATTTCTCTACCCGTTGCTGGTTTGGGTCCAGTGAGAAGTTTGATCCCTGTAAGGTATTTATGGCAACTGATATTTTGCTGGAAAGGTTTACCCCCTGTTCTGGGGGATATCCCAGATGTGTCACCCAGCCTAAATTGCATTCCCACTCTTAAACATCTCCACCTTTCGTAGTTAGAACTTCAGATGGATAATAACCTTCCCTCACATATCCTCTTTCTCTGTCCTTAAGGAATAAGCCAAAATGCACATAAGTGTTCAATTACAGCTTTATAAAATAAAGGCTGAGCCTGAGGTAAATTTGAATTAAATATTAGGCAAGGTTGGGTGTTCTTTTTTTTTGTTTGTTTGTTTGGTGTTTTTGTTTTAATTTTAATTTACTAAAAAAAAAGAATTGTTGAACATAAAATAATTTTGCTTTTTGCATGGGCATCTAAGACAGTAAAAAGTACTTTCCTTTTAAAAAATTAAATTCAATAATGCTTGATTCAGAAGTGTTTTTCTCCTATGTTTTCTAAAAGTTGCACTTATGAGGACTGTTTATTGATAGCATAAATTTTTAAGTCAAATCAATCTAAAATTTTACAAACTGTTTCATAACATAAATGCTTATTCCTATAAAATTTAAAACAAAAAAAACCCAAAAAACACCAACCCCCCCCCCAATATGAAGTGATTTCTAGTGGATTTCCAACTATTGTGTCTCAAAGTCTTGATAATGTCTACTCTTGAGATGTAGTAAAGTTGTACTCCCAGGAAAGAATTAGATCTCAGCATAACAAACACCACTGTGGTTATTATCAATATGAGTAGAAATTCATTAACTTTAACAAAGCTGTATCTACTTACAGCAGGAATGAACTTAGAAAATTAAATTACACCACCTATGCTAAAACTTGACTTTATTACTTCTCAGCTTAACAATGAAGGACTGAGAAAGTGCTGAAAGTTGAAAAAGTTTCATAGAGCTTTCAGAAAGTGGAATTGCACTTAAATCTAAATCCTGGAAGCTCATTTTGCGAACTACCTTGGGTAACTTCTTTAATGGTAACATAACACAAAAGCTAGTGTGATTTTTATCACCAAGATCTACATCACGCACAGTGAAAAAATGTAGATTAAATTCTGCCTCCAAGAAGGGAAGCACTATTAAAAATAAAATTTCATAATGAACATCAGGAAAAGCCACATTAGCAGAATTGGTGTATAATTATCATGATAAGCAAATTTCATATGTGACCATTGCTTTCCATCTGTGGAAATAGAATGCACATTTTAGTTTCAAATGGAAAATTTTAGTGACAAAATTTAATTTTATATAAAAACCTAAATTCATACTTTGAAATAAAGACAGATGGGAGGAAGACAAGTGCTAGAAGCTGTGAAACCAAGAACATCTGTACTATGCTAATGCATAAAGTGGAAGAATAATAAGAATTCTTGATTTATTGGCATTGTTCATAAGCAGAATTTTTTTCTGACAGACTGGGGATCACTGGAAACAAAATTTCAGTTATAAATGTTTTATAACATCTAACATTTATGTAAACCTGTATCAATTACTACAGCAGTAATACATTTATTTTTTTTTTGCCTGACCTTTTAGTGTTGAAATAGCAGTAAAATACATAGGTAAGCAACAGGAAAGACTCCATCAAAGGTATCCTATACATGATTTTTTTTTTTTTCGATAATGGAAAGTTCATAATAGATGCTTATAGGTGTCGCAGCGCGCGGATGTCGAAACACGGGAAGGCGAGAAGGGTCAAGTCATAAAGATCTCTTTTATTAATTAAATTCAGCTTTTATATACAAAATGGATTCCAACCTGATTGGTCACTCATTGAACGCCCCCCATAGCAATTGGCTACCTTGATTCATGAGAGTTTCACTACCTTCATCTTAGTTTATATAAACAAATGCATTCTTTCTCACGAGAAAGAGGTTTCTGTGCTGTGACATATAGGTAAAGCCACGATAGAAGAAAAGTAAAATTCTATTCTACAAAGAACTGTTTGAAGTTAGATAGATGATAGTCTGACAAAGGCTTGTTGTGAGAAGGATAGCTCCATAAATGGTTTTATTTCTTTTATCAGTGTGATGCTTTAGCTGGTGACAACTTTGATTTATTTGTAGTTGTGACCTTTCAGACTGAGGAATGTCACTCTATGGGGATCTGAGAAATAGATCTAAAATAGGAGAAATATTATTTTCAAGTATTTTATTTTTTTAATAGTACTTCTGTATTTGTTAAATATTGCAGTAAATACTGAAAAATTGTTTCTTCTGAAAAATTGAAGAAATTATTGTCATTGTTAAATACCATCTCTGTATTTAAATCCTTGTGAATGAAAGCGAGGTAAAGGTGCACATACTATGACCTTAATAAAGACACTAAAAAAAAATATTTTTGGTGTGTAAGTGGGTCCCATCACAATAATACATAAACACTAGAAATTTACAACATCCTTTCACATCATGTGATTTATTTAAGCTTTGTTATTATTTTTTTAAAAATGATTCATTTCTTTGTTGTTGACATGGCTAGTTTAGAGATTGATGTAGCATTAAACACTATAATTCTGATATTACCTGACTAAAATCCTTAATTGCTGTCATTTTGATAAGAAGAATGTCCCTTCCTTTCTTTGTCAGTAAGAATGTGGCTTTACTTTGGATTTTGGTAGGGTTTTGGGACTGGCTTTGGGAGACTTTTTTGTGTTTTGGATTTTGGGGTTTTGACAGCTCATAAATCTCTCTGCTAAATCTTTTAACAAACAATAGTTAGATAATAGTATCACAGGTGGTAAGACTGAGGCAGTGACAATTTCAGTGACAAACAAAGTATTTTTTTTCTGCTGGAAGCAGGCATTCAAGACACATTTTGCCCACATTTGAATTTAATTCCAAAATACTGTAAAGGTCTTTAAAAATCTGATGGGTTTTTTTTTTAAAAAAATAAAGAAATTCATCACTTTGATGGCTTTGAGATCCTACATTAACTGTTTTTTGACATAGCAACAAGGTCAGGATTGTACGATGTAGTAATTTCCATATGAGTACAATGTCCTTCTGACTTTCTATATTTTTGTTTATTATTTCAGTACCTAAGGCACTTTTCTTTATCAAAACAAAAATTTTCATAATTTAATTTTTATAATATCTTTGCTGTTGGCTTGCTTCTTCCTCTTATGAATTGCAAATAAAAAAATAGCATGAAAAAAATTTTGTGTGGTACCCTTCATAAAAGAGAAAAGTTATCTTTATATTCAAATAGAAAATATTCAAAATGTAGGTCGATCTACTGTCGAAAGAGACATATTCTTTTTATTCTTGTGTCCCAACAGTGTCATTAACACTTTGAACTTAGCTCTTGCCGGTCCTTTAGAGTAGCTGCTGTCATCTATGTCACCAGAATTACTGGAGACAATAGGATGTGATACACCAAGTCCACAAGAATAAGGAACTTTGCAGAACTTTACATATCAGTTAGACTTTGCAATATCTATCCATATTTTTAGTTGCTTTGTATATAATCTTAGTAAGCGATTACTTGATAACTCAATATACTTGGATTTGATACTAAAAAGTAGGCATAGCAGAATAAAACAAAATCTGGTTTTAGTACCATGAAATTGAAGTGATAGAACAGACACTTCCTCAACTCAGGGACAGAATTCAGCTTTATGTATGCCCAGAAAAATTGCTTCCTTTTTATTTTTTCCCTTTAAAAATGAATAAACAAATACCATTAGAAAGTGAGCTTGTTTAGTTTTGGTTTGTTTTTCTGTTTTTCCTGCAACAAAATGTCATTTTTGTAGGGTTTGGTAAAATTTGATCCCATACCTTGGTTTGAGACTGATAGGATTGGATTAGTTTTTATCAACTTTTGAGTTTGTCATCAAACCCTCTGTGAAGGGTAAGGTAATAGAAGATTGAATGAAGTTATACATTAAAAACCCCAAAACCCACCACCCCAAAAAAAACCAACAAAAAAATCATCCAAATAACAGGCATACAGGGATAAAATAGACAAAGTAGATCAGAGCTGTTGCAAGCTATATTCAATAATCTTTTTTGTTCTTTTACCATTTTTGAGGCTTCTGCTAGCATACTGTGTCCTGGGCACTGCTCTACCAGTGCAGAAATGAACCAGCTGGAGAAGGTTTAGAAGAAGGTGAGAATAATTGAAGTTCTTAGACTGTTTGAGAAAAGACTGGAATATAAAGTCTGAAAATCTATATAAAATAATAATAAAGGGGAAGAATGTAAGTCTCAAAATAGATCAAAAGTATGTTAGCACTTCTGAACTCGGTGTCTCTGGTCTGTACTAGGTGTTTTGTGTCAATATGCTTTAGGAAAAAAAAATGAAAGAAGAAAAGAAATATGAGTTCTCATGTTATAGAAACTATGTTTAAATCTACAACAAAGCAGAGAAAAGTTGGTCCATTGAGATAGTAGCAGAAGAAAGGAACCGGTTATTTTGTGGGTTCTATTTCAGTGATGCGGATTTATTGTGAGCAGTATCTGTAGTGTATGTATTTTTCTGATACGCCAGAGACACGCTGCACATGTTTTGAAGAAACTTCAAGAGCACTGTGGAAAGCCCTTTCGATTTTTAATTTTCTGTCACTTCACCATACATGCTATTAGGACTTATGTTCACAAACTCTTTCATAACTGGACCTCTATTTAATATCATTATTTTTTCCCTCTTATTTGTGATCAGCTCCCTTGAACTATTGCATCCCAGCCTTGATCCTATTTCTGATGTACAGTACTATTAAAAAAAATAGCTTAATCCAGAATAGGAACACTAAAAATTGTATTGTTGACAATATAAAATTTGTGAATTAGAAGGTTAAGCTAATCTAGCAGTATAATTAAGTTTTTTCTTGTACATCTGGCAGCTCAGGCTCTCAGAGGAGGTATGCACATAGTTTATACTTCCATCTTCAAGTCTTGTTTTCAGTAAAGCATATAAAAAGCTATTAACTTTTCAGTTTGCTTCGTCACTCCCTCCATCCATTTTAAATTAATGCTGTGTTCAGATCATCACTCCTTCATCAGGTTCATAAAGGGGAAAGAGCAGACATTTAAAATGATTAGGAGTCAGCCTATTTACAGTTCTAATGTCTTTTAAATTCTCTTGAATAATACCGTGGGAAGTACAGACACCTAGGAGAAGCCTGATCACCTAATATGATATAGGCTTTTCATTGCATGTTGGTTTTATAGGAAACCCTTTGTCTACAAATATGTTTTACATCACTGATGTTTGATGTCTATTTCAGTAAATAAATTTTAAAACACTGATATTAAGATGTATAACATGATATATTAAAAATTCTTATCTGACAGAATATTTGAATTGAATACTACCAAAATTCCATCTTCCAGAGAGCTTCTATGTCTTGTGATGAATCACCTGTGACCTCTTTTTCTGCACAGAAGACACTTTCAAATTTAATTCATTGCAGAAATTCACAAATTTAACTGATTGACTGTATTAATATTAATTATGATGTGTTTATTGTGTTTGCTAAAGTACATGCTGTCAGGAATAATACTCGAACAGTGATCAGTGGGTGAAAATAAATGGGATGGTAACAGGAAAATTTAATGGGCCAGTGTGAAGAAAATAATGTGTTTGCCAGCAAATTTTTGTATTGCAATTGAAACTACATTATAATTAGAAAGTAATAAAAAAATAGTATAACTTACAGAACTATGGTTTCCCCCAGATAAATATCTTCAAAGCAGGCTCAACAAGAGCACTGGTATTCCAAATAAGAATTTGATTCAGTTCTACTCGTCTGTGCATCAGTTTACTAAAAGTTTCAAAAAAGCCATGAATAACACTTGAATATGTGTGTTGTCCATGTGGTAGCCTTACCAGCATTTCATGTCCACCAGCAGCCAAGCCTTTGGCCAACTCTGACATGCTATTTATTTTAGCACAGTTGCTCAGTCAAGTCACTGTCATTCATTGCCGTACTTACAGACGGGGAGCAAAGCAAAAGGAGAAGTCATTAATTTCTCTTTTGAGGATGAATCTATTCCTCTGACACATTGTGCATATCCAGCAGAACCTCCTCAGATGAAGGGTATTTGTGAAGAGGAAATCATGCATGACCAACATGATAGCCTTTCGTGTTGAGAAGACTGGTCTGGTGAACGCTGTGGAAACTTTTTGAAAACCAGTAACTCTGATTTAAGATTAAATACTGATATGGAAAAATCTTTGCTGTTTAGGAATTTATAACATTGAAACAAAGTCAATAAGCATTTTCTCTGTGGTAATTCAATGCTTTGTAAGTATATGCAGTGTCTGATTGAGCTGGGCTATGTTTGGGGTTATCAGCCCCAAAGAAGAATGGGATTGCAAAACTTGAGTGTTATCTTTCCCAGAATATGTCAAATTCTCTTATGTAGCTTTTACTGTTGAATTTACCTTGAAAAAATAGAAGAATAGAATATTTTAATTAAATTCAATTAAACTAAAATAATTCCAATCAGATTGCTATGAAGTATAATTAAATCAATTATTTATATTTTCCTGAGACTAGTTTTATAAATTACTGCAAAATTGTCAAGTCCCTCTGAAGTTTCCAGGCACTGTAAATTCCTTGCGGAGAAAAACTACTTGAGAAGACACTTCGCATGCAATAAAAATTTACATAAACCTACAATGTGTTCAACTCCTGATGCATTCTTCTGAATAGATTTCAAAGAATTAAAGACAAGATACTAAAAAAAGTAACTGATAACTAGGTAAAAAGAGAATAAAAGGTTACTATGATCCAGCTAGTGGTCTGAAAAATGGTCTAGCTCATGAATTTTGAGTAGACTTCTGCTAAAATGTAAACTAAATAAAAAGAAATAGTATTCTGTGCTTACCTGCAAAACCAAACAGGTGTGATGACTGTCACTTGTGTGGATTTTGGCTACCATTTTAGTGTTAATTTCTGTATGGTGAGGTACAAATATTCCTCATACTCCTTGTTGTGAGGCATGAATATTCCAGTTCTAAATGTCATATAAGTTGGCATAAGTTGTTACCAAGCCTTGGCTCTTGTGTCCCAAATTTATCCTGTTTTGTCATATTTTTTAATAGAGATGTTAGAATAAGTCACCTATCATCAAATGTAAATTACTATTGGGGTACATAAACTTCTTTTCCCATAAGTATGAAAATTTCTGTGAAAAGTTAGAAGTAGCTAGAAAATATACTCATTTGTGGACCAAACCTTAGCTGTCAGGTAGAAACATCCACCATTGCTGTTGTGTCAGGAGTCAAAATGATTCCTAGAACAGAAATGAAACTACTGTGTCCATTAGGGCATATAAAGCTTTTAAAGAAAGCTAAGGAGACAAGCATTTTTGTTCTTTCACGTCAGAGCAAAGACCAAGAATTTTGCATTGATTCTGTGGAAAACAGAAAAAAAAAATCTCCATTGACTGTAATTATTGTCATTAAGTTATGGTATTCATGTGGAATATAGCAGACCTCAAATGAAGTCTCTATCTAGTTTAGACAAGAGTCTGTAATTTATGTCTCCATTTTCCAAATGAGGATTTGCATTCCCAGGTTAGCAGCTGAAGGACTACAGATAATTCTTTTGAAGCTCCAACATCAACAGTATTTAAATAAATGACTCATCTTAGTCACACGCCTGAAAAAAAACTTTGTACCAACCTGAAATTCTCAGTCTGAAAAAAAGAATGTCATGGAAATCAATGTGTAAAACTTTGGTGCTAAGATATTTCTTGAAGAAGGAGCACGGTACAAAAAAATATTGTAATAGACTCTAATGCATAACCCTTACCCTAAAAGTAGAAAGTTGAGGCAAAACTTTCAAAGAAGCTACAAAAAGTATGGAAGGAAAGAAGAGGATAGGAATGTTTTATTCCTGGATGCTATCCAAAGCATTGCTAGAACTCCTTGTCAGGTAATGCTGAACTTCCCCTAAGCATTTTTCAATTACTGTTGGCTAAAAAAATAACTAACAAAACACAGCATTAAAAAAGTAGGAAAAAAACCCAAAACAACAACAAAAAATCCCTTTACACTTAAAAGTTAAATTTCCTAGGATATCTAAAACTAGATGGAAAATAGAATTCAATTTTTATTTTAAATATATATATATGCATGCATCAAGTTAATAATGTGATATACAACTACATTGGGAGGGGAAAGCAAAAACGACTAAGTAAAAATGAACCAGCTTTAAACAAATAAATGAAGCTCATTTCTATCCCTTTTAGCTTCTCTATTAGCTCCTTACCTTCTCTGTATCTTTGATAAACTTTTTTTATTCATACAGATTTTGTATTCCCATGATTTATTGCTGAAATTTTTATAGAATTAATTTCCTTTACCAGTAGATATCATATGTGGAGTAGGTAAATGACTGAAAGTCTTAATTTTAAAAGCGTAAATGACTCTGTCTGGAAGGAAGGTAATACACCCTTACTCTTGGGGCTGACTAGAGGTGTCCCTCGAGTGTTTTGGCATTTGAAATCAAGCATCTTATTAAAAAAATTAATTGTGTGATAATGCCAGTCTGAGAGAATTAAAACTTATATATTAACATAAAGGGAAGAAGGAAAATGTACTAGCAACTGGAATTGCTGAGATATTAGCTATTGTCTATATAACAGCTTGTGCTTGTATTCCTGAGTTACAGAAGACAAAACTTTTCCTTTAACTGTGGAAACATTCAGACGCAATTTCTTCAAAACCCATGTATGTGTTTACATCTCTCCTTACTTCTACTAGATGTACAAATGGCCTTAGAGAGTCTTGTTCTTTCATATTATTGCCTTCTTGAATGCTGTTTTTAGTTGGAAAGAAGTACGTCTCTGCTAAAGGTGATTTCAAGAAAAGGGGTTGACATGATGTAAGTGCACTACGGAAGTTGGTTTTGTTCCAGTGCTCTAGTTCTCCAAATGTAAACCATGTGTTGTACTGAGGAAAACAAAAATATACTATGTAGATTTGTTATCCCAAAGTGAAGCACAGAAGTTCATCTCAAGAAGACTTCAGACTTTGAATAAAAGCATATGGAAGCACAGGCTTAATCATTTATAGTGAAATGTTTCCCTTTCTTATACAAAAAAATATATGACACTGTTTGCAATATTTTATTCAATGTATTACCAAACAATTCTTTCCCAAACACCAGGTGCACACTTACTACAGAATATACACAAAAAAATCAATCTAACAACAGAGTAAATCCTTGTGATTGCTTCCATAGCAGTAATGAAGCAATTTGCAAGACAGCTTGAGATAGATGCTTAATAAAGTACTTATTTCAGAGTATATAACTGTAACTGGAGTTTACTGACAATGGGAAGAAAAATGTACTGTAGTGGTGTTTTATCCTTTTGCAAGAGGAAAATATATTCTAAACCTAGTGGCAACATAAGTCACGTAGTATGTTTTGTTTAATGCAAGGATTTTACCCCAAACTGATACAGTACTAGCACAATCAGAAAGAACTGACTGCAAAGTTTTTGTGCTAATTGAGATCATGTTTTCCAAGTGCAGTACCTGAGTTGGTCTGCTTTCAAGTCCAGGATAGTATAAAACTTGGAATAGCAATAATAAATAAACATAGGTATTGCAGGTTAGGACTGTTGGCTATGAGTGCAAGAATGGTGACTTTCATTGTGTATTACTTTTCTAAGGAAAGACGTATTAATACCAGTGGGATTATTCTTCCCCAGGTGCAAGACTCTGCACTTGCCTTTGTTACATTTCAGACAGTTCCTCTCTGCCCATCTCTCCATCCTGTCAGGGCCCTTCTAAAGGGCTGCACAGCTCGCTGGAATAGTGGCTGCTCCTGCCAGCTTTGTGTCATCAGCAAACTTGCTGAGGAGGCATCTACCCCTTCACCCAAGTCACTGAGGAATAAGTTAAACAATGCTGAGCCCAGTGTTGAACCTTAGGTGATGCCACTAGTGTCAGGCCTTCAACAAGACACTGGTAGAGACCCTGCCTATGTTTCATTTCCAACATGGTATAACCAATCTTTCTTCATGTAGCTCTAGAGTGAAATCATGTTTCTTGCAGATGGCTGTCAGGTACTGCATGATTATACATACACATGCTTTTTTACACCCTGTCTTAACATACTTATGCACTAGTAGTCCCTCCTGAGCTAAACTTCATATATCAATTGTTGCAAGAGCGTTCAGACAAATTCGTAGTTGAATCAACTGTAGGTTTTGGAGTTTTTCTTAAGGAAAGCAAATTAAAGTCCAAACCTCTCAAGCTTTTGTCAATAAAGTTTATTTTCTTAGAGCTGTGTTATTGTAGCAACAGTAATATTTTATCACTTACCTTCAAACACTGAGTTCTACTAAAGATGACACCACCGTGTATAAAACACCAAGGAACTGCAGATTCTAAAATGTAGTACTTATTCTGTCTGGAAATAATAGAATGCTGTGATGGCCATTTCTGTGTTTTTAATAGGAATTGCAGCGTGTTGTTCTGTGTTATTCTTTCAACAATGAGAGAGCCATTTTATTTTGTTACTTATAGCACAATAATTGCATGTCATGAATATAATGCTTCACATGTAGATTGGTATTGTTTCATGTTATTACCATTCAAATCTCAAGGCAAACACCAGGAGAGTGAAAATGAAGATGTGTTTTCATTTTCAAAGTAGGTAATGTTGAATTAAATTTTTGCATACAGTACTTAATGGAACAATAAATGCCATATACAAGTATTTTCTACTCCTGAGCGCCTGGCTTTACACCTGTTGCTTCACAGGTTATATACTGGATAACCTGTCAGAGGTTTCCAGAATTTCTTTGCAATGAAGCAGATAAGTAATGTTTATTTTTGACATTATTGAAGTATTGTGGTATCTACAAGGGCATGCAGAAGTGGAAAACAGCTCGATTACAGTAATTTACAGTGCTTGCATTGTTTTTCTTATCTCAAAAAACAACTGTACATTTTATGTTTCAAATATGTAAAATGTCTGAAAGTGTTATGTACTAATACTGAATATAAAGCACCCATGTGCCTTTCAGAAAACCACTGTAAATCCCAGAAATAACAAAACTACTCTAATTTACTGATTGATGCTGTTGCCTAACAGATATATCAACAATATGCTTTTGCTACTACCTCCTAGCATGGGGTATGAGCAATAGCTTCTGCATTCAGAGTGGGAAAAGCCTCCATGCCACCCACTCCAGGTGCTCTCTTGGAAAGAATAAGAATTCCTGGACCTGGTAGGTTCAGTTTTTTCTCAGTGAATAAGTTGCCATTTCACTTGTTCACTTCTGCCCCAGGCTGACATACTGGTGGACATCCCTTTATGCCATGTGGGGAGACTGCTCACCCAAGAGACCTCTTTTCCAGAGGGCAGATGCCCAAGTCTCTTTACCTTATATCTCATTTTATGTCTTTCTCCTGACTCCTTTACCCAGCATAGTGTTCCAACTGTCTCAGAAATAAGTTAATTGCCTTTTTATGCCACAAAAATTAAGATGCAATGTGCAAAGTTAATGTACCTATCATTAAATTGAATGTTCCACTTTTCCTTTTGTTTCCAACCTTCTAAAGTGATGCTTTCTTAAATAAAACAAGGAGAAGCTTAAAGTAGAAGGAAAGCCCTAACATAATTTGGTTTTCCTGCATGAAACATAGAATTTCTTCTTAAGGGACAAATAAATATTTGATGTCTAACACCTTTAGACTGTTTTGCTATATGTTTAAACTGACCTTGGTTATAGATTATTTAAATGATCGGTGCTGAGATGTAAATAATTATGGAATGATAATTTATTAATGCAGTAAATTATAGGGAAGCATTTTTTTAGAGGGAAGGGGGGGAAAAGAATTGTGCTTATTTATTTTCTTCTTTGTCCCCTTGCTTCCACTAGCTTTTTCACCTTTTTTTTTTTTTTTTTTTTTGCCACTTGACTGCATCCAAGGTCAGACTGAATGAGAGACAGATAAGACATGACAGAGAATGCATTCAAAACCAAATAATGCAATAATCTGATAGTGGCAGTAAAGGAGATGTTACCAAAGCAGAAAATATGCTGTAAGTAATCATTTTCTCTCTGTAATTTCAACCTCTACTAAATAACTAATAAATATTAAAAGGATATGAAGTGGGAGAAAATATGAAAAAATAATAGTTCTATGGTTCGACAAATTGTTTAAATTGAAATGATGTTCCATCCCATCAGTTAGGTCCATAGTTTAATTCACTGACTGAAATGTTCCATTAGAAGTGATTTTGAAATTGACTATTACTTTAATGGGCATATGTGCTTACTTTAATGAAATTGCTATACAAACCAGTATGTGAACTTAAGAAAAATAATAGTAATGTTTTCTGAAATTTTGATTGGAAAATACCCAACTTTCTTGACATACCTCACATCTCCCCATCCAATAAAACCTTAAAAAGTAATTTGAAAAACCCCAAACAAATATAAAATAAACCCCAACAAAAACCTGTAATGTAGTTGCATGAGTTTAATAGACTCTGATGGGTTGCTAAAAAATTATTTGTGAGTTATTATTTCAACATGGTTTCATTTACATCGTCATTTTATTCCATAAATAAAGAATAAGAATCTTTCTTCACATAAGAAGGCAGAACTGCAGTGAATGTTTTCTAATTTAGAAATGTTTTCCTTCACTGCCTTATGTTCTTCTTTATTTTGACTAATTACATAATACTTTAGAGTCAGCAAGGCATAAATGCAGACTAAGCATAAAATCTCTCTGATGGTGTAAATCCTCCTTAAAACTGCAGATAGGTGGAACAAGGTCACCCACTAGATATTCTTTCCCAGGAGGTCTACATTACTTTGGCCTTCGAGAGAACCACATTTATTTTGGAGGTAAAATAGTAGGATTTAATTAGCACTACTGGAAAAACTTTGGAAGTCAGAGCTAGGTAAAGCATGGAGCTAATACTTCTACACTACTTCAAGTTTTGCAGGCTACCTGCATAGCTGGATTGGCTCTAGTGGCCTGCACCATGCAGTCATTATGCTAAACAGATGTGATGGTAGGTTCTGTGGAGCCATTTTTTTTTTTTCCAATTCTCAGTTATAGATGTCACACAGTACACTCACCTATTCATACTCCCAGAGGCCCTGACTTTACCATCAGTAATACCCAAGTTATTTTTTACAGGCAGAAGTTTAACTTAATCTTCAAATCAACAAAGGGAAGGACAGAACAAACTTGTCCTCTAGTTTCTTGGGGGGGGTTTAATCAGAGTTAGATTGGCTTTTTTACTGTTGCAGATGCTTATAATTAAAAACTATATGATTACTTTCCCCTTCAAGCACAAGCACATGTAAGAATCACACAATTATCTGTATTCGAAACTGAAGGAGTGAGAAAACCATTTTAAGAGATAATGATTACATCCACTCAGCTTGTGCATTCCAGCAAATGTGCTGCACTGCAAAGTGCATTTTCTAGCATTCTGGCAAGGAAACACTAGGTATTCACTATGATTTGTTTTAGTTATTCAGTAGTAACTGACAACAGAATATGCCAGTCAGTGTCTTGAGTGAAGGTTAAGGTCTCTTCTGTTTGAGTACTGTAAGCTAAATTTCTCTTCTGTCTTTCTTGATTTAATAGTTATAGCAATTGAAAACAAAAGCAGTGGCATTGCATGGGCATAATAAAAGTACAAGATAGCAAAAATAGTCTTGTAAGAATTAGATATTCCCAGAAAGCTTTTTAACAGATGTCCTAGTGTTGTTTTTAAAAAGGTTCTTGATGAAATCTACTAAACACCATTATTAATAACATTTAAGTACAGTTGGATAGTCCCCTCAGGGATGCATTTTGACTACTGAAGTGCAACAATATAGGTTGCAGCAGGTACTTTTAAACATCAGGCCTGACAGTTTGACAATAAAACAAGTACAATATTTAAGTGTTTCATATTCCAGAGGGACAGGATGAGTGGCTTTCAAAACTCAATGTTCATGTTCCATTGCAAAATATGTACATGCATCCATGCATAAGCAAAGGTAGACAATAAGTACTCAGTCTCAACTAAGCACTGTTATCCTCAGAATTATTCTCTTTCAAATTTCTCCTTCTCTTCTAGACTCAGTAAAGCCCTTTCCAGAGGCTGAGGTCTCCTTGCAGCTTGCATTATATCTGCACGGTCTTTGAAGACTGACCTGCACTTGCTGCTTGGACTTTACAGTAAGTAGCTGAACGTCAGCTCTGATTCGAGGGCACTGTGCCTCAGCTAAGTACTATAATCTCTGATGGGATCACAGTAGGTAAGGCTTGGAGCTGGTGGGCACTTTGCCAGAGGGAAGGAAAGATGGAGCAAGGGCAGATCCGTCTGCCAAATACAGTGATGGAAAACCTGTGGGCTAAAAATTAGTTAGTCCAGATTGATACCTCAAAATTTAAAAATATCTGAGTGTATTCAGACCCCAAAATTAGGACTGTGGCCCCCATTCAAACAATATTTAAGTGCAAGCTTTTATCTGCCACCAGCCAGGAACACATAAATTTTACAGACTGATTTTAGGCAAGAAGATTTGATTTAATCAGTGTTATTTGGGGAAGATTACATTTTCAAATCTAAGTTGTTATGATTTTTTTACATATCCCCAAGAAGAGAAGACAGCTTTACTATGGCTTTTCTATTGTGTAGATTTGTAGAATCATAGAATGGTTTCTGCAGAAATGGACTTTAAAGATTTTCTAGTTCCAACTCCCTTGCTACTGGCAGGGATGCCACCCTGGCTTCAGGGACCAGGTTTCCCTGATCAGGTTTCCCAGGGCTACATCCAACCTCGTCTTGAACACTTCATCGTCACCCTCACAGGGAAGAATTTCTTCCCAATATCTAATCCTAATCTACCTAATCTAATCCTAATCTAATCCTAATCTATGTTTAAAACCATTCCCTCCTAACACTTTATGTCCTTGTAAAAAGTCCCTCTTTGGCTGTCTTTTCTTCTCCCTGTATGTACTGGAAGGTGCTCTAAGGGCTCTCTGGAGCCTTTTTTTCCCAGGTTGTACAACCCCAATGTAACTAATTAGTTGTGATGTGTACTGGTGTAGTGTTGCAATGGAAAGAAATATTCCACAGAAGTGAACAACCTGTGCACCCAACACAAGATGTATATATGGAAGAAATAAAAAGCATAGTAAAATTTGCCATATAAGAGGTTAAAATTATTTCAAAAAATTCAGAGGGTGATTGCAATAAGCTTTCAAAGAACTCGGGACAGGAGTAAAGACTGAGTTTAGATAAAACATCTTGAAATATGCTAAAGTTTTTCTAGTTTGGGTGCATCTTTAATGTCTCTATTGTCAAGATCTTGCCTTTAAGGGGAAAGGGATAATCAAAAAAAGAAATATGACATCAAAAATTCAAATGAGGATGGGAAAACTGTTTTCCTACAATAAAAAATAGATCAAGAATCAAGAATAGATTTTTAATGGAACTCAACCTTTTAGTATTCAGACTATGGCATAAAGTACACTATTAAGTTATGGCAGTATAATAGTGGTATATCTCATGGTACATTTAAATGACATACTACTCTAAGGCTTTAGAGCATGCATTTGAGTCATTTGAATATAAATCAGAAAAACATGTTAAAGTTACCATAATTTCAGTTACAGAATAACAAACTAAATTGCATATTCTATACAAAAAGGACTTCCTAATTCTTTTTCTCATTTCATATTTATATAAAATGAATGCTTTAGATGTTTTTGCTGCCTTGTTCTAAAAGGAGATACAGAGCTGAAAGCAAAATTCTGATTTCCATTTTATAGCAGTAATTATATCAAGAAATAAGCTTCAAATAAGGAGGTGTGAGCTTGTGATAGGACATAAAAGGTGATCTGGGAAGAAAGCACTCCTAGGTAACGTCTTGGGGAAGAACAGTCCTTTTCTGAGAAGTTCCACACAGATATGGCACACAGTTTTGGACTGATCACCTTAAAAATGCTGACATACATTAGAAACAGAAGTTCACACAGGGATAAAATAGAAGTTCTATCAAGAAAAATCTGCAGTTCTGAATATTCCCTAGTCATATGAGCAGCCTTCACCACTTCTGTGAGTATTGTACTTACAGTGGTGGAGTCCCAAAGGAAATGTAACAGAAATTTAGCAGCAGATATGACAAGTTGAGACTACAAGAAAAAATACAGTGATTTAAAATTATATTGCACAGTGGTGGTAGCTACTTATTAAAGGCAAGAAAATGCTGGATGACACTTACTCTTTTTGGAAATTACAAGTCCAGTCTCCCGAAGAGATGAGAAGTCATTGCTTCATACTGTCTGCATGTGGAGGCTCTTGTCAGTCAGTCTAAAATTGAAACACATATCCAGAAATTTTATGGAAATCAATTCAAATTACCATTTAATTTATATAATGTTAAATCAAACTTTAAATCTTAAAATACAACTGGGAGGTAACTTGACAATTGTCTCCTATATCTGTAAATACTAATAAGAAGGAATGAGAGTAAGCATCGATCGTCTGTCTTTTTGAAGAACTGTAACACCCAATGGTTTGTTATTGATGGTACTTCATCTCACAGCCAGACTCAGGTGACGTGTCAGATGACCATTGTTAACAAATAAGACGACTAAGAGTGTTCCACTTTCTTTCAAGTTATGTTTATTCAAATAGCTGACAAAACAGTTGACAATTAAATCAGATGTTTTGAATAGAGAACACCTTATGACCAAGATACCTACATTTTAACCACCATAGAAACATACAAGACTTGAGTATCAGTATCCATAACCCACCTGCAAACCAAAAATTTGTAAGCAGTCTACATTTGTACATACAGCAATCAGCCCATTTAATGTCTTACTCTTTGCAGTGGATTTTCTGCATGGCAGAGATACTTTAGTCTATAGAATCATTTCCCCTTTATAAAGACTGTAAATTCTGCATGGCGATATTCGGAGCAGAATATTAAAAATACATTTACATATTGCTATGTATCAAAGAGTAATCACATCATAACAGGCTTTTGTATTCCCACAGAACATCTGTGACACATTTTGCACTACATCTGGGAGTGCCTTCCAAGGTATTTTACACATATTTCAATGAAGGCTTTCAATCCTTCTGCTGTCCCTCACTATGAGACAGGTCTCATCTGTATTAAGAGATGGAATTTTTTGGAATACACAAGAGGATGAAAGTCAGAGCAATCTCATTGTGTGGTATCTTCCTCTTATTCTTTTATTTCAATTCTGCTATTCCATATGTATAAGATCACCTGGTTTTAATTCAAGGATGAATTCTTCAGTAGACATGTAGCATACTAAGCATAGTCCAAGATAAAATAATATCTGATATTAAGTATAACCATTGAGAAATACAGCATTATAAAATTCATAGATGACAAGAAGTTACAGAGTGTCTAACCTCAGGTACAGTCAGCAAACAATTTGACTTGTCATGCAGGGTTGGCTTGGCAAAGAGAGGACAGAGCAGTACAAGGTCCTTAGAAAAGGAAACCTTGGTTGAAGTGTAAGCAGTTCTAAAACTCATCAGGAAAATAAAGAAATTATACTAGAAAGCTGAATGTCAGTGCCCAAGCTGTGAATCCAATGCCAGGAGGTGGGAAGGAGATCAGGTGCTGTGTAACTGAGAGGGTAAGAGTGGGCAAGGCTTTCCATAACCTTCCCTGTGCCAAATCCTTTCCTTTTCATGGTGAGCTTGTGACCATGTCCTGACTGCATTCTTACATGAGTTCAGGGTCTACAGGGAGCCAGCTGGATTTGCCCATGATTAAGCCTCAAGGCCAGCTAAGTAAGAAAGCAGGCTGGTTTATGTTTTCCATCTTTCCTGCTACATTCTGGTTTCAATATTAGTATCACAGGTGCAGAGAGATTAAGACTCAAAGTGGTCATTAGGTCAACCAAACTGGATTTGTGTATCTTAGACTTTTTAACTTTCACAAGATATTTTAATACCCAAGAATTTGTTTGTACTTGACTGAAATGATCTTTTAGAAGAACAGCCAAGATGAAGAGATGGAGAAACCAAATTTCTTGAATTTCTTTTTCTAATAGAAGCATTCCCACTTTTTCCTGAAAAAGAAGTCCCTGAATTTCTCTAGCTTCAGATTTCAGCAATCTTTTCATGTTGTTCCTTACAGAACAGAAGCTAGACAGTACTTAATTTAGCCTGTGCTTTCTTCCTTTGAAGTGATACACTGAAAGTAGGTCTTTCAGTCCTCTCTTCATTACTTAAACGCATTCCTCTCCTTAAATATTTGCCTTTGAGTCATGGACCTCATTTGAGAGACACTTCTCTGTACTTTATAACTCCTAAATGCTCTATCTTGATGCCTATTAAAACTGCTTACTTAATTTTTCTAAATTCTGGTACATATAAACTATATATACCTTTCTGTACTGTAGGTCTAGAGACCATTTATTTAATATGGAAATTTTGGTTTGGGCAGGTAAAATCACTCTTTAAATATTGATAATTTTCTGTTCTTTCTAGTCCTTTCATGTGAATGATTACAGATAGACAAGTAAAAAATATAAAGTAGAATCCTCACCTTGCAAATAAAAGGAAAGAGTCAATGTAAAGTTAAATCATAGAATCATATAAATAAATGTAGCATTAAACAGATAAAAAATAACAGTATATTAAAGCACATCTATTGACTATGGACTGTAAACTTTCTCCCAGCAGGTTTGCATAGATTCTGTGCCTTCCACAGAAAAGATAATTATGTTCTAGGATTTAAGCCAGGTTAAAATATGGATAAAAATTTAAAATTTATAACAATTAAAAATTGATTACAACATGGTTATTATATAAGGAAAATAATTCTGATGGGAAAAAAGTAAAAATTAATATATTAAGTTTCATAATACTCTAAGAAGTGCTGATATTTTAACTTAATTTTCAAACCGTTAATACAAGCCTCCATCCCAGCACATGCCACAATCTTTTCCTGCTCCTACCTGAATTACCACCTAGGAGTTCTCCCATGTGTGGCAAACATCACAGCATGAGAGCAGAAGTGGTAGCTGAGGTGGGGTCTCAGTCAGAGGCAGGTGTGAGAAGGAGCCCCAGAGACACCAACAGCTGTCAGTGTTCCAAGGTAGGAGAGGGTTGTGAGCACAGGTCCAGCAGAAAATGGAAGATTTCCCTAAACAAGAACCTTTAAGTTCAAAGATTTTCAAGTGACACAAATTATGAAGAAAGGGATTACCATATCCTGACCTCATCAAAGAGGGAGCTATTGTCTTTCCAACTGGAAAAGTGGGAAGAATAAGACACTAAATCAAAAAGAAGACAGCATGGACAGAGCAGAGCTACAAGATACTCTGCATGACTTTGAAAGAAATGACAAGTCCTAAGAAACATGCTAGGTTTTGTTCTTTAAAAGAATTGAAAATAGAGCCGAAGAGAGGGAATTTATAATATCTGTGTTGTGAGAGTGTTTGAAATACATCAGCACCAAAGATGAATCCACAGGGTCACAAGTAAGGTGCATTCCAAGGGATTTCAACCAAAGACAAATGGTACTTTTGGAAATGATTTTGAGATGGAGAGAGACAACAGCCGGAATGCAACCAGCCTCAGTATTACGACCAGTTTGTTCACTGAAGTAGAGACATGGGGTAAGATAAAAACAACTGTATGTTGTTGTAAAACACACATATAAAGTTGAAATAAGATGGAAGAGGGAGTAGAAAATAAATTATGATAGTAAATATCTGGCTAAAGAGCTGAAATTTACTTCTTGATTGAAAGTCTGAAGAAATACTTTTTCATTCCAGAATAAAAAGAGTACGTTCTTGGAAGTGTTTCAATTACATTGCCCTCAGGGGCCAGGGACCACTGAACCTTGACTTAAGCTGAGGAATTTTGCTTTACATTGAGATGAGCATGGCTTCATTTGATCTGCATTTTCATATGGTAACTATGTAGTGACCTTCTCAAATGGAACTAAATTATCTTATAACATCCCATATGACTGAATTTCTCTTACCCTCTAAAATTGCAATTTGCTCAGAGTAGCAAGAGTTAGGAAAATTTGTATGCTGAAACCTAGAGTTTTTTTATGAGGGAGTTGTTGGAAGATTTATTGGAAATCAAAGTGACTGTAGAACAAATTATGAAACCTATTGGCACAATAAACAATTAGAAATCACAGGAATATATGGAATCCATACAGTAAAAAACTGAGGGATGAAATAGCAAAATTACTATAAGGGAATTGTAAAATTTCATTTCAAAGTTTTTTTGGTAACTTAAAATTGAAAGATAGTGTGAAAGACACAAAAACAAGAGTTTTAAGACCTGGAAACCTACAAACCTTAAGGCATTAATAACCATGCCAGGCTAAAAAGCAAAAATTATCTTCAAAGGACAGGCTTTTCAGATGGTCTCTTCCCTGATGACCTGTAAGAAATTAAGCAGCTATAGCACAAAGGGAAGGATGTTGTTTTTATTTTAGTCCTATTTTTATTCATTTTTATCTATTTGCAACTAGTTACTGCTGACGACACAATTTTGATCTACATGTAGAAATGGCTGTGCCTTTATTTTCATGTGTTTTTCTGCCATTACTTGTTTTGTTAACTTCATCATGTCTCTTAACCTCCCTGTGACTGCCCTATTAATTTGCACAGCACATATAAATGAGTTACTTATTGTTTCTATTGATCTGAAAATAACATCAAGTTTTTAAGTGAGGTGAACGTATACTATCTGGGCCATATTAAGATTTCTTCCCACACTATCCCAGCTTAAATTTACAAAGCTGAAAATGGATGCCTGAAGACTAATACTTGCAAAGCCTTTTTTATATTTCAGAAATCTAAACAACTTCTCCCTGAAACTGGAGATGTTACAGGGGGGCTTAAAAATGTTGGACTATTCAAAGGGAAATTCTTTTGAAAAGTTTTGCGATTATGTGATTTTCAAGGTAAAGGCAAACTTCTAAATTATCTTTGTGACTTGTAGATGAGACAGGTTCAGCAAAGGTGAGGTTTGCCCTCCAGTCACTCATTCATATTCATTCAATGTGCATAATACTGAATGAGCTCTTGAAGACTAAGAAAAAAAATCTCAGTTTCACATGATAATTGAGAATCAGTTTTTGGTTTAGTATGAGTAAATTAAATTGCGTAGGATTTTTTGCTGTTGTAGGTACTTTTATATACATTAATAAATATGCTTTTCCTGTTCACAATAGCTTCTTATACCTTAATGCTGTGCCTTCTAGTAGATTCTCCTATCCATATCAGATGTCTTAAGAGTTATCTGTTCTCTATCATACACCTTTTAACCTCCTTTCATTCCTCTCTTTCCCATCCCTTCAGTCTTCGAGATGGACTCTACTTCAGCTGCACTTTCAGTGAAGTCTCTGTATGGGAAGAGCAAGCACAGGTTTCCAGGAAAGGTCAGGGACCCTGATCTCAGCTTGAGGACCTCAAACCCATTTAAAGGAGTAACTATTGGCTGTTTGGATGTTTCTTCACTGTCATCCCACAAATTTGTGTGTTTCAGTATTTCAGTACATGCAGAAGAACAAATGACAAAGTTCTCCCCTTCAACCTCAGACAAAAATTTTGTTTCCAGCTGGTTGTTGTAATGAACAAATCTGCTATTGCAGCATCTGGAGGCATCTGTGGTTGCTGCTCTTGATTGGGAAAGAGAACCTAAGAGCCTGGGTGCTCTGGTGTATGTGGAGAGTGTGAGTTCTCTATAAATGATGTTATGTGCCTGAAAACTCCTCACAGAGAGTAATATCCATCTGGGTGCACACTGTCAGGTTTCTGTAGGTAAAAAATTAAAAGGTGTTAAATTGTTCTATAGACTCGAAATTTCTCATGATTTTTAACTGAGTAATTTCGCACCAACAGTAGATGTACTGTAAACATTATAGAAATAAAAATTGGAATAAGATTGTAATTTTCCTAAGGTTCCTTTTTCTAAAAATGCAAAAGATTTGTGGAAACAGCTGTTAAAATTAGAGTAAATCCTAATTCACCATACTTATATACATATTTGTTTATATATTTGTTATTTGTATATATTTATACTTAACAATTCATATATTCTAGGTGAATTTATATTTGTCCGGTAAAATATATTTATATTAGAAATATTTATATATTGGTTATACTGTATGAAATATACTCTAATATTTATTTCATACACTTAATCTGCTATTGAACATCAATGTCAAGTCAAATGATTTTACAACTACTTTGATTTTCAGCAAAATATTAAAATTCAGCTATTAATTCTCGGCGTTACTCCCTTTATTTTTGACCTTCAGTCTTTATTTCTTATGTTCACCACTACAAGTTTACTGTCTCACATGGGCAAAACTTCCCAACAGTTTTCCTTCTTTTTTTTTTTGCTTGCTTTTCCCCCTCACCTTATTTGCAGGGTTCTCATTTCCAAAGTTCCTTTTTTCAGTCCAGTCTCTCCAAATTTGCTACACTGCTCTCTCCTATTAGAGATGTAAACTTAATCTTTTCCATACCATAGCCGGGTGATTCATTAAGTTTGTCATGATGGAATCCACAAGTATCTCTTTTCTTTCAATCTGCTTCGTAATCACTTTGTTTCTCTTAAATTAAATTTTTTGCAATGCCTTAAATTTTTATGTGTGTTGTGGTTTAACCCCAGCCATCAACCAAGCCTTACACAGTCTCTCACTCACTTCCTCACCAGCAGGATCAGGGAGAGAATTGCTAGGGTAAAAATCAGAGAATTCATGAGTTGAGGTAAAGACAGTTTAATAGGGAATGCAAAAGTCACACATACAAACCAAGCAAAACAAGAAATTCACTGCTTCCCATTGGCAGGCAGGTGTTCAGCCATCTCCAGCAGAGCAGGGCCCCATCATGTAACATTGACTTGGGAACACAAACTCAATTGCTCCAAACATTCATCCCTTTCCTCCTTCTTCCCCCCAGTTTGTAAACTGAGCTTGATGCCATATGGCCTGGAATATCCCTTTCAGTTGGGCAGTGAGGATCTCCTGTCCTGGCTGTCCTGTGCTCTCCCAGCCTCTTTGCCAGTGTGGCAGTATGTAAGGCAGAAAAGGCCTTGGCTCTGTGCAATCCCTACTCAGCAATAACAAAAACATCTTTATATTACCATCACTGTGTTCAGTACAAATCCAAAACACAGCATCATACTAGCCATCATGAAGAAAATTAACTCTACCCCAGCCAAAACCAGCACAAAGGATTTTATTATTTTCATTTCTGTTACACTTTGTTTTTCATTCCAAAAACTTTGGTTTAACCTCCTTTTCATTGTCCAGTGAATTTTTATCTCTATTTTTGTTTTCTTTCTTTTAAATCTGCAAATCTTCAAAATCAAGTGGTTTATGTTTCAGTAACTGAGCTTGGAAACTTCAGGACAAAATTCAGGCTGTAGTGTATGCAAAAGCAGAGTTGTAAAATGCTATCACTTTATTGTTTCCTTGAATTAGTTAGGGCAGTACAATGTTCATTATAAACACGATTCTGATGCCCTGAACTTCTTTAGATATTGTGGAACATATCTATGATATTTAACCCTAGACTGTAGAGACTATTATGGCAAAAGGAAATCTTTTGTTTCATTCTGCCACACTGGAGTTTTTTCTGGAGGACCTTCCTCAGAAAATTGCAAAGCCATTTATGATGCCGCACAGCTAATCTTTGTTAGAGAGGTAGCCACGAAGGAGACTATGTGAAAAATGGGAAGAATCAGGATAAAACCCCACAATAAACAGAGTGAGGAGGAGCCCGTGGGACCCACACCGTACACCTCTTGGTTGTCAACACCAAATGTAGAAATAGAAGGGAAAAAAGTGTAAATTGTCCATCTATGACTTCACAAATGAGTAATTGTGGACTATCTCAGAATACATTGCATGTCAAAGTCATACACCACTCTGACAAAGTGAACAGGAGATTTTTTGAGTAAATATTCTCTGAAGGCACTATTAAGTCTGTATTCCAGTATGGATAACAACTTTCACAGAGGAAAACTCTGGTGGGGATTATTACAACCACACAGCTGTAAATTGGCGGATAGATAAAGGTCACTCAGAAAAGGTAAATAATCCCCCTGCTCCAGCACAGAACTAAATCACAGCAGTATCATGTTGTTTTCTAATATAAAAATATGGTTTTTATTAGGTATAGTACCATGAGACCACTTCAAAAATCCTTACTGGAAGTTACAAATAAAACACATGCACATGCTTTATGAATTAAATTTGAAGACCGGTGTAGTATTGCCTAATATATTTTTTAAATTTATTTACTCATTCATTCATTCATTCATTGTTGTTCTTTTCCATGGCCTTTTTTTCTGCTCTTCCAAATTTCTTAATCTTCTTTGAACTGATAATAAAATAAAGAAATAATTATTTGCTGGAAGAAATTATAGATTTTCAAAGAAGAATGTTTCAAAATGGAGGTGTGGATAAAAAAAAAATAAAAAAGGAAGCTGGAAGTTGGAGAATATTTACATAAATTAGGGAGTCTTAAGTTCAGAAGGACTGATGGATTCATTTGATATTACCAAGGAAACTAGTTACAACTGTTTAGCTGTGCTTAAGGTATTTTACTCTTAGAAGGACAAGAAGAAAGGGGAGGGGCAGGTGAATACAGCAGCTCTCTCTAAAAAGACCAGTAAGGGTGAGAGGAGGATGTTCTGGGCAAATCTGTTCCAGCCAACCCACTTGCATTTTTGAAAGACATGAGATCATAAATTAATTCATTGGTAAGTATCTAACAAACAGTGAGATGTTAAAAAGATGGTGTTGGATCTGTCAAGAACAAATCATGTCAAAGTAGGCTATTTTCTTTCTTTGACAAGGAAACTGACCTAGTGGATAAAAGAAACACTGAAATTGTTATGCCTTGACATCAATAAGACTTTTGACACTGTTCCACATGATATGTTCATAAGATTAGTGTTAACAACCTGGATGACAGAATGGATAGTACACTTATAAAATTTAATGCTGATATGAAGCTAGGAGTACCTGCAAGCTCTTCAGAGAACAGAACAAGAAATCAAAATTATCTTGACAAAGTGAATAAATGGTGTAAATGGCAAAGATAAAAGGCAATACCCAGAACAGCAATTTTCTCAAACGACTCTGGCTTTAAAAGCAGGGAGAGCCCTAAGAAAGGACACGGGGCATCAAGAATTGCAGTACGCAAAATTACTCCAATGACTCCTAATAGTGTAAAAATTATATGAATTATGTTTTTTCTTGCTCCTAAGTGGTGATTACAAGTGGGGGGAGAAAAGCTTACTTTACAGGAAAGCATATGTTAAATAATTATTTAGATTTTTAAGGAAAGTTTTTCAACTGCAATAGTCATCTCCCTCTGATGTGAGATTCTCTTCAGTGGTACTTTTAAGAAGTACGGTAGATAAATATCCAGTGGGGATGATGTAAGTACAGTTTATCATTACCAAAGAGTGAGTATGGACTGGATATTCTCAAGACATTCATCCTGGTTGTTTTATAATTTGAACTGGAAAATATGAATTTAAGTATTTTGCTAGGTGAGAGAACTGCTGAAGAGAACCTGAATAGAAAAAAAATTTAATATCTCTATCACACTTTATAATTGTTAAGGTAGGAATAGAATGACAGCACATTTGCTTGCAATTTTTTTCTAACTGCACTTCAGACCAGAATCTGAATGCAGAAAAGAACAGTTTAAAACATGGGAGGTTCAAATGTGTATTTGAACATTTTGAAACTTGCAGAGTTTCCCTTGTAGTTCAGTTTTAGTTTATTTACTTTTTTCAGCCCTACTTGTTCCTAGTGATAACAAGTTCTCATTTAAATAGGTTCTCTGATGTTCTCCATAATATACTCTATTAGAGAAGACATTATTTCACTGAAAAACTAGGACTGCAAGATTTGTATCTGGGAATGTATGCAGGTAGTTTGGGGAGGATTTTCCAGAACATTATTAAGCTGTCTACATGTTTCCATTCTACTCTTCCTCATTTTTGTCATGAACAGGGATATGAGAGATGGGAAAAATTAAGATAGAATTTGCAACAAAATTATTCAGATGAATTTAAAAAAATTTTCTCTAGTCATAGACATATAGAACAAATACAATTAGAAAAGCAGAGGAAAGTAGTTTTCACCAGGGATTTTTAAATGAGCAGACTTCTTTCTGATTTCATCTCAATTGTTTTGTAAAACCAAGCAAGTCCTCCAAACAGGAAATCTAGGAATAAAACTAGCAAGAGCAATGTAATTTTCTAAAGCAAAAAGTGCTAGGATTTGCTATGGACCAAGTCTACATGTTACCTTGACAACACTTCAGTTAACATAATAAAAATATTTATTTATATAAATGATACACAGAAGTTAGCTCTTCTGTTATGGTATTACAATAACTGTTTCCAATAATTCTGCAGTTGAAGTCCTTTTCCATTTGAAAAAAAAAACTAAATACATTTCAAAAGATTGTAACAAAAATCATGAATTTTCAAAAATGCCAGCATGAAATGCACATTCAAAATTCAATAGTATTCATAAATAATATGTATTACTTACTTATCACTGAGAAGTAAGAGCATTTGCCAAATATTAACTTCTGGCTACATTGCAAAATGAAATCAAGTCCACCACAGCTTATACCAACCACCTCACTAATAGATCCTAACATCTTGTTTAAGGCCAGTTGAGAGGCCTGTGCTAATGCAGTTATTGTGATTCTAAAATCTAGGGTAGTGTTTTATTCATTGCACAATGCACAGATAGGGTTTGGATACACATGAGCTTTATCATCACTCATTCACTATTGTCTGGGTGATTTAATGTCTCCTTAATAAAAGTTAATGGGAAAATAGTGATTGTCACATAATACAGTTGGGAACTGGAGAAGATATTTCAGGTCTTTTTACAAATAAGAACGAACTTCAGAGATGAGGGTTACCTGATCTCAAGTGGGAATTAGTTTGCTTGTGATCAAATACAGTAGACATAACTGATTCAGGATTGTTTCTTTATTAACAAATGATTTTAAAATATTGAAAAAGCTCTGAAGTGAATGTAGCATTTTATAAAAACTTTGCTAGCTCTTGGAGAAATGAGAAGTTGCACTGACCAAAGAGTTCCAGAGACTGATATTGTTAAGTCTGTTCAACATTATGGTGTTTGCACAACTATATCCATGTACTAAAGCAGCTAGACATATCACACATAACCACGCATGTGTGTGTGA
Organism: Orthonyx spaldingii; assembly: GCA_013397795.1. Taxonomy (NCBI): domain Eukaryota; kingdom Metazoa; phylum Chordata; class Aves; order Passeriformes; family Orthonychidae; genus Orthonyx; species Orthonyx spaldingii. The sequence goes on along the minus strand of VZTJ01004180.1, from coordinate 424,658 downwards.
AAAGAAAACTAAATACAAGTTAGTTTCTTCAAAAATGTAAAGTTTTTGTCCCCATGTTTTTAGGATACTTTAGGATAAAGTAGTTCCTAATTTAGGTTTATCTAGAGGAATCCTATTTATATATAGCAATTGTATTGGGAAAAAAATTATCTTCTACACAAGAGTCTACTCACAAGAGCTCTAATTGACTTTTAACTTTAAGAAAAACTTGAATCATGAAAGAGTCAATATTAAAATAATCAACAGATACAGGTAAAGTATTCAGCATTCCTCATTTGCCATTTCTCTTAGATGGGTGCAGTTTGTAAGACTTTTTAAATAAGTGAGAAAACCTGCTATGCTTCTGCAATGACTTTTGTTTTAAGTAGATAATTAAATATTTACTTTACAATTCTGTACTTTACCAATTGCATGGACTTTCCTTCCTAAATTCCTTGGAAGTTCTTGCATTTTAGATGAATGCTGTTGCTGTCATACTAATTCTTCTGTCAGATCCATCTATCTCCCATGCATACTTTTCCCTTACACTCTTTGTCATCCCTTGTGTGATTAATATTCAAATGTAACCATACCTGTTGCTTTAAATCTGTTTCTTGCCAAACATACAGAGCTCAGTTGGCTTTCTGGGGGTTGTGAACTCTCAGCAATTTGAAAAATTAGTTCATTTATTTACAGTGATAATCATGTTTAAAAGTCTATAGTTATTAAAAAGTAGTGTCTACAATAGTGAGGATTTTTTTCTTTCCTTATATAAAAAATCCCAAACATAAAACCTGAAAAATACCCCAAACCCATTTGAAAAATCAACATTGATTTTAATGTGATGCTTTATGTTAAAATACTTTCCAGATTTTGAAAACTTAAATCAATTACAATCCCTTTTATATAATTCCATATTTTCTTTTCCAAAGGAGGAAACTGTCTTGGAGACTTTCAGTGTCCTAAATCCTAGAAAAATAACTAGTTTTCTGTTTAAAGGGAAAAAATAAAACCTGATTCAACTGTATTACAGAAAAGTTGCACACCATGAAGCTGCACAGGTACTGAAAGGCAAGCTCTATTAAAGAGCTCATGGGACTTTCAATTATTTCAATTAGTTGAAGAGCAACAAAATATTTTGATACTTCTTAGTTTTAAAGGTGAGATGAAATGCTGATATATAGTAGGATCCCAAATTACTTGAAGATCAGGAGAAAATTTTTAAAAGATACTCATTTCAAACGTGTAGCTAGATTCTTCAATTTTTGCAGCTGCCCAGGTGCAGTAGTCTGCTCAGGAACTTTTGTCTTATACTCTAGAGGTATCAACTATTAGCAAATTTTAAAAGATAGCAAAAAAATTTAAGAAGTAATTATTAAATGATTCTTAACAAATAATCAAAAGAGTAATATTAAAAATTTGCATATTAAATCATCTTTACTTGCTAACACAGGCCTCACCCATATTTTTGGGTATTTTGTGTTAGACTTTTTAAGTCATTTGAGCCATAAAGTATTCATGTAAGACAGCCTGGTGACTTACTAGAAGAAGACAGAGTTCGCATTTCTTTTCCTTTGCCCTTATGTGTTGCTCTTGCTGTGTTGCCTTAAGACCTTGTGACATTTTGAGTAGGGCTATTCAAAATCAGGGAGCAGTATGCAAAATTGAGCGAAGCAGACTGCAATTGTTGTGGCATACATTCCTATCTGAGATCAGGTACACTTCCATCGTCTACAAAAGCACCTTCTGAAGAAATCAGATTGTATGTCATTGATAATGTAAGCACGAAGCTTCAGCAAAACTGCAGGGACCAAAATCTTTAAGTCTTGGTAAAATCATTCATTCTAAAAGTCAGCTAAACCAACTTTTCTTTCAAAATAGAAATTCTAATTGTTTACATGCCCAACCTGAGTTTCCCTTCTTTACAAAATCCATAGGCTGTAATGTCCAGAACTGGAAGTCATTCAGACTAAACAAACTGGAGAACCACCAATTTTTTTCTTTCAGCAACTTCCTTTAGTCATATTTAATTCTGGGTTAAATTCGATTAATTATATTAAATCTAGCAACTGGATTTAATTCTGCTTGCAAAGCTAGCACCAGCATGTTCCGCTCCTGAGATTGTTGTGAAGAAAGATAAATGATTCAATTTTGGTTTAAATAATAATGCTTTTGAAGAAGTAAAATGGGACTAAAGATTTGAGTATGAACATGCACTGGGGAAGCTTCATGAAATTTACAACTGCAGGGAGTGACAACAGGCACTAAACACAATGCACTCTGCCAGATAAGCAGTGGCATTCACACCCTGATATACAAACACCACTCTGTCTGGAGAGCAAACCCCTAAAGAAATCAATTAGAATTTTGCAATAAGAGCCTGCTAAAGCATATGGGTTTTTTACTCATCAAGTATACCCAAATCATACTCTTGCATAACTGGCTGTTATTATAAGCTATCTTTTGGCTCAGTCCATCCCTGAGTGCCAGCGCCCTGCCTAGCAGGCTGAAGATGGAGCACGGGAAAGGACAAGAAGTAGTGCAGATTGAAAGTCACTTTTTGACCAGACCAGGAAGCATTATCTGCAGAGTAGGCTGGAACATATGCTCCTGCACAATTGCAGGAAATATCTTCTCTTGCCCTTGACTGTACCCTTTAACTGGTAGGCTTAACTGGGCAATTGGCATCACGTATGAGGGTAAATTTCAGCCCTTAGATGACAGAGTGGCTATGTCTTGGCCACCAAACAAGAACTTTTGGCTAGTAATAACCTCACCAAATGCATGTATTTTGGCATTGGTTGTCTAACTGCAGAACTGAATAACCATTTTATTTACGGAATACTGAATAATTTACTGAATCATCAGCATATGTTATCAGTGTATGATAATGCCACTGATTTTCTTTTTTTTTAATAGTAACAGCCAAACAGATATTAGTCATCATACTATAGGTTGTACTGCAAAAAACATCTTTCCCTAGACTGGAACTGCTACTAGCACTCACTCTGTATCTGCATAAGAGTATTTACATAAGACTTAGAACAATTTTTTCAAAACTACTTATATAGAGATTGCTTTCAGAGATATTTGTAAGATAATGTCTTTAATTATTTTAGTCTTTTATAATTATTTTAGGGTTTTGGAAAAGTAAGCAGTATGTATGTATCTGATCTACATGATCAATTGCATGTAGGGAAGTATTTTGAACTCATAAGCATTTCTCAGGGGAGATAACAGCTCTTCTGATAATACAAAATTATTAAACTGTCACAGGTTAAAGAAGTGCAATTTTGTCACCTAAAATCAAGGGAAGCTGTCATTACTTGTATGAAGAATTTGTAAACGTTATAAGATCCAGAACATAAAGAAATGACAATAATCTTGTGAAATTGCCTAACTCACTGCTTGCTTATTTCTGCATCGTTTGTGCACTAGATCTCTTTAGCTGTACACTGAAGTGGGTTAATTTCGGCATATTTTAGAGTTGGCTGCCATCTGCTGGGGGTCTAGCCTTAAGGCAGTTTGGAGGAGGTTGGGTTTGTGCTCAACCTTTATTAAGATGGATAATAAAAACTGTGAGTGCCTAAATGTAAGAATTTAGGCATAACTGGTTTGAAAACAGAAAGTACACGCCCCTGCCTGGTGAAATACATTTAAAGAAAAGGAAAAGGCATCCTCTCAGCTGCCTGTCCTGCATGGGGATATTATTCTCTACATCAGAAAAAAAATAATAAAAAATGTGGAATCTACTGAATAACATTCCCCTAAGGCATTACAAAACAACCTTTCCTTTACCAGCTCATTACAAAGCTCTTTTCCTTTTACCAGCATGAATAAACTATATATAAAATCATCTATTATTCAATACAATGTAACATTTACAAAAACTCTGCAGTATAATGACACTGCAAGAACCTCACCCAAGAGAGTCTGCCACCAGCTAATGAAGACAGGCTACACCACATATTATAAAGACCTACAGCTTTTTGGACAGTGATATCTGAAGCACCAGAGAAACTTGGTCATGCACTTGGTCCCTCACAGAATCATGGCCATAATCACGGAGAAAAACATTTTTTTTGTACTTTTTGAAACCAATTTCCAAATATCCCTGCAGTATGCAATGGCAATGTGAGATCCAAAATGTCCAACTACTATGGGACCCCTTTCCTCTCTGCTGGACAGTAGGAGGAGCAGAAACCTTAAATTATTTCCAAATCTATGTGATGCTAAACCCAGTTACCCCAGCCAATGAACTCTAACCCTGCATTGGCTGCTGCCAGTCTCACTGCCACTATCACTGCCAGGAAAGGTTCACTTTGTGCATTCAAGTTAGTTGCAGTCAAATGTTTTACTCAGCCTGTTCGAGTAACTCTTCACAGGACGACATAGCACCACGCTCAACAGAAAGGTGAAAATCTTGAACTGTAGTCGTGGACTAACCCCAGGTCATAGCAAATGCTCTTAGTATGTGAAGACAGCCCTTAAAACTTCAATAAATCTCAGACTAACTAATTAATTTTCTGCTCAATGAAGAGAAAGGCAGAACTTGAGAACTTTCTGTTGATTAATCAAAACTTATCCAGATCACAGTCTGAAAGTTCTTTATGCTCTTAGAGAGAAGTAAAAATCTGGCTTCCAAGGGCCTAGATTATCTAAATTATGATTCCAAGTGTACAACTTCACTTCAGCAGCAGCCTGGAGACACTATAGGAGAAGATCTATCTCTGTAGGAGCCTCATCTAATTCTACTTTTCTGTGGTGTAGTGGGTTGACTTTGGCTGGATGTCAGGTGCCATTCAAGCCAATCCACTCTTTGGATGGACATGGGGAGAAAAAAGTGATGAGAAGTTTATGGATCAAGATAAAGACAGGAAGGTCAGTCAGCAATTACCATTGCAGGCAAAACAGGCCCTGGTTGGAGAACTTGATTTCTTACCTGCCAAATCAGAGTAAGTTAATAAGAAAACAAAAACTAAATCTTAAAACCCCTTTCCCCTTTCCTCTCTTCTTCCCTGATCAACTTCTGTCCTTATTTTCTCTACCTCCTGCCCCTCTATCCACCCTCAGCAGCACAGGGGAATTAGGAATGGGGGCTGTGGTCAGTTCATCAAACTTCTTTCTCTTCAAGGGTAGGACTCCTTGCACTCTCCTACTGCTCCAGAATGGGATCCCTCATTCATCCATGAACATCTCTAACATGAATCCTTCCCAGAACAATTTCTGCTCTGGCACCTGAAGCATCTCCTCCCACTCCTTCTGCACAGACCTTGGTTTTTCTGACCATTTTTTTCCTGCCTTCTTAAATACATTACCCCAGAAGTGCTACTACTGTCACTGTTGGGCTCAACCTTGGCCAGTGCTGAGTCTGTCTTGGAGCTGGCTGGGATTGGCTCTATCACACACGGGGAAGCTTCTGGCAACTTCTCACAGAAATCAACCCTGTAGCCTCCCTGCTACCAAAACCTTACCATGCAAACCCAATACACACAAACTGCTTAGGCGTGGCAATACGTCCAAAAGCTATGTTTGGCTGCCTTCAATTTAGAATTGTTTTGCATGAGGTTTAGTATACACAGAAGTTCTTCTAAAGTAATGCTGATAGGCAAAATGTAACTAGTAATTAATGTGCAACAATTATATACCTCCTTTACTAGACTTACACAAAAAGTGAGAAGATATTTCTCTAGTTTTTTAGAAGCAGAAGTTATCTGATTGAGATTGACTTAAAAGACAGATGAGACTTGATGCTATCAAGCATTATTTTGGCTTATATGTGACAAGGTTCCATAAAATTCTGATGTCTTGAATTACCAGGAACAGTGACATATCTTATAGACTCATAAATGGATATTCTGTATTTCTGCCAGTGAAATTTAGGCAATGATTCTACCTAATTGATTTCATGTTTAAGCTTCATATCTCCAGTACATTCCATCACCTATACAATGTTTTCTGATTATGAAAACAAATGCAATGACTCTGTTGAAATAGGTTAATCTAGTTAATCTCAGTGACATTTAAAAAAATACAAAAAATAAAAATTCCTTACGTTACTGTTAAACTACAACAGTTCAGTTCAGAACTAAGGAAAGCAATCATTAATCAGCTCACGTTGGAGCAAAACCTAGAGTTGAACACACTAATTGCCCCTCCTACTGTTCGGTTCAAATCTAACAAATCTCAAGCTGTTACTACATACTTTGTGAACAGATGAACACAGCAGTCTGTGTCCTTCCCCACGAGCCAACAGAGTGTATTATCATATATAACTGAGAAGGTATGTTCTGAGTGTCACTGCCATGTCTTGAAGCTGACACTGCAGGCAGTGACCAGGTAGAAATCTCCTCATTGGCACTGAGGAAATCTCTTCATTGGCACTACAGCTGTGATCTGGACAGAAAGTAGGATAGTTTTCTTGTCAGGGTGTGGGCTGTGAGACAAAGCTGTCCTGCAGGAAAAGAAAACAAAAACAAAAGCAAAAAAACATATTTCTGCGCTGCAAAATGGAGATATGCCAGGTTAGTGAGAGCCCATGTTTTCCCCATCTTACTAAGGGAAATAGGCCATGCATAAGCGCACTTTTTCTACTTTGTAGTTTCAGTTCTTCCTGTCCTTCTTTTCACTTTTATCCCCTTCCTCCATCTATCTTCTATCCCAAAGTTCACTTCAGAAACAGTAGTCCTGGGACTAAGGTGAATACTCTTGACTTGAGTCATCAGTCTTTGCAGTATGTTACTGAGACTACCCTTCCAAGGGTGCTATAACACTGTATCAGCTCCCTTCAGCAGCCTTCCATTACAGTCGGTGTCATGTATCCTGAGATACATTTTTATCTGCTAGACAAAGATGGTATACATTAACTACATCTCCCTAGTGCAATGTCACATAACACTGTTTTATTATGCTGCCAAGCAATTCTTATCAAAAAAGAAAAAAAAAAAAAGGAGAGAGAAAAAGAAAAAAAAAAAAAAAGGGAAAAAGAAAAAAAAAAGGAAAAAAGGCAACAGTAAGAGTTGTCAGCTTAGTAGTTGTTATAGTTTCATTTTGCACTCAAGAGGTATCGATGCAGCTTTAGTCCAGAAAGGGATAATGTATCATAACATTTCATCTTAACATTGAATTTACAATTGCAATACTGTTTAAGCAAGTGTCCTTTCTTGCATCCTTGATTTTTTGTTTTCTTCGCGTTAAATATATCTGTGTTAAAATTTATGAGGAATGCTTAATCTATAATATTTTCTGACCTTTATAAAACAGATTGGTTACAGGGAAAATACTCATATGTAAAATAGCACCAACAGTATCATTAGAACTGCCATTAATTATCTATGTTCTTCACTCTGTAGGTGATTTATGTGTTAAATTTATATTAGAAACACTCTTTTTCCTTCACAATTTTTGGAAATAGTATTTTCCATACTAAAAGCATATCCACATTGCAGTCTAGAGCAGAAATTCCTACACTAGTTTCTGACAGCTTAGCAGCAGTATCACAAGAGTAACTCCTAAGACAGTCTACTTTTCAGGCTATTATTAAAATAGCACCATACTCTAATTATATTTAAAAGCCTGGACAGACCACAGAAAGACATTCCTTCTGAGTTGTGATGGTAGTCACATCCAGGGACATAGCAGTGCTTGCTACAAATTAAAGCAGCAATCTAGGAGTGTAAACAAGCTTTAATTCAATGAATATTTTACTTTATGAGCTCTTTCTTTTATATTTTAGGAAACATTGTCTGAAATTATCATAGATCTCCTCTTCTGCTGTGATTTTGTGGCTCTTCTCTGCTTACCTTTTGTGTGCACAGCAAATTCTCTTGTAGTCAGTCAGCAAACCCATCTGAGAAATGAGGGTATTTTTAGTAGAAGTAGGCAGAAGGTAATTGATTATTTTCACCTCAGCAGTCTTTGATTAAAGACAATGTGCTTAAGGGGGAAAGTCAACAATCATTCCTAAACATATACAAGAATTTAATTGTAGTAATTAATGTATCTATGCAACACAGTGTACTTTTAAAAAGCTTCTTGACTGAGAATGAATGCCTCATCAGTCTTAAATATAACAGCCTGAAAGAACAAGTGAAGCCAGTAGAATAACAAACAGTACCGCAGAAACCACAGGCACTTGCAGGAAACAAAAAGACATTTCCAACTCTGTGCAGAGCAAAATTATGAAGAATTTGAGAAATAAAGGCCGCAGAAGGAACATCAATTGATAGAGTCACAAAAATTAAGTACACCCTTGTATATATTGCCACGTAAAAGAAATGAAAAAGCAGAGAAGCCTTGAGATGTAATTATAGAAACGATTTTGTAGGAGAGTTTGAAGAATTCAGTAGTTATGGATCCAATTTTTATAAATGTCATGATCCCCATCAGTTTATCTGTTCACTACAAACAAGAATTGCTGTCAGAATGTGAGTCAAAGGCAGCAGCTAATGGAAAACAAATATCCAGAGAAAGGCAGTGAAGACAAATGAGCAGCAAAGACAGATAAACAGCTTCAGAAGAATCAATGTAAAAATGGCTGTGCCATTAGCTGGGCAGGGTAGACAAGCCTTTGTTCTCTCCAAACTTGAAAAGTTCACTCTTCCCAAAGATGACAGCCTAAATGGTGAAGGGAGGCAAAGTTAAAATACACTACTGTTGGGAAACAGGAAAAATGATCAGGTTATAGATTATCACCAGGTGACCCTAACTGGAAATATCACATAGAGAAAACACTCTCAGCAAAAAGATTTGTGTTATACCAGTGGATGTACGACAAAAGTAACGTATTGAGCAGGCAGAGCTCTTGGAAGGACTCTTCTGGATAAACAGGGAACAGAAAGGAATGTCTTGAGTACAAACAGGTTTCTGCCCATCTAAAAGAGGTCTTTTCTGAGTGATTTTTAATCAACAGCTCAGTGATAAAGATACTCTCTCACAAACAACTCCATTCCAGCCGGGTTTACTGCACACCTTACATCTCTTCTTTTTCCCCACAGGAAGAAGAGAGAATTATGGAGAACAAAAAGACAATGGAAATGAGTTAAAAATTAATGTTTTATTGCCTAGTTTTATGCTTCCTCTAGGTCCTCAGCACCACCATACTCCTTGATATTCACTTTCAGTCAAGTGTGACAGGTAATACCAGTGACATTAGTCAGATAACCGCACCACATTTCCTGATATAATCAGCAATACAATTATATAGAGCCAATATATTAGGGATCATAACTTAGAAGTCAATCACATATGTGATGTAGCCATTTTTATCTTTTACAGTTGTATGAAGTTGTATGCATTTCTGAGAGAGACAATAGCATTCAAGTTCATCTAGAAGAGAATTCCAGGATTCTTCAGGGTTTCTTTCAAAAATTACATCTAAAATCATAGAATCATAGAGTCATTAAGGTTGCAAAAGACCTCCAACATCAACCACCCTTTGACCAAACATCACTGTGTCAACTAAACTATAGCACTAAGTGCCACATCCAGTCATTTCTTGAATGTTTCCAGACATGGTGACTCCACCACTTCCCTGGACAGCTCCCTCTAATGCCTGACCACTTTTTCAGTGAAAAAATCCTTCCTGATGTCCAACCTGAAACTCCTCTGGTATAGCTTGAGGCCATTTCCTCTTGTCCTGTTAGTTGCTCGTGGGAGAAAAGGTGAACTCCTACCTGGCTACAACCTATTTCATGTAGTTGTAGAGAGTGATAGGGTCACCCCTGAGCATCCTTTTCTCCAGGATAAACAAGAAGAGATAAGAAGACCTTCTAACTTTTTTTTAATTTTTTTTTTTCTTTCCATATATAACAATTTCATCAAAGTGACTTGCAGGATATTTTCTCTTTTTTTTTTTTTGTAAGAAAGAGAGTGCTTTATTGATTTTGGTTTGCAGTACTTTAGATACTCATGTATTTGCAGTCTTCTCTTTCTTTCTATTGATATAGGAGTTGTTAATATCTATAAATCTGTTATAAATATCCAGAAAACTCTTAGGATTCTCTGAGGAGAAAGAGAACAAGAAGTTTTCCGCAAGAGGGAGAACTGCTGTTGCAGACATTTCACTGACATTATTTCCACAGCCTCCTGAAGAACAGCCAGTCCCAAGATGAATCCTGTCACCTTATCCAAATGATATAGTTCCAGGTTGAGTGGACTACTTCTTATTTCCTTAAAACAATGTAGAAATTCAATATTCCTGAATGTACAATGTAGACTTTATTAATAATTCTATGAATAACTCAACCCTATTTTTTTTTTGCCCTATAGTCTTTCCCAGTAAAATGAAGAGACTAATATGTTGAAATTTTATTTTTTTTTATGTCATCAAGGTTTCAGTATAGACCAAATGGCCCCTATCATTGCAGGCTACATTTGCTGAAACAGTATCTCTGAAGTTAATAAACGTGCTTGGCAAGAACAAGGAAGGTCTCCCTAGCACACAAATTCACGTTCACATGAGGCTGGACAGCAAACACCATTGGTGGTGGAGCTCAACGTAATAGTTATGATGTAGATGAGGTACATTAACCTGTGTGAGGAGAAGTGTTAGAACTCTGCATGTAGCTTTGAAGAGAATTGAGAACTTGTAGGCTCATGTAAGTCAGATGGGGTACAGCAGGAGTTTTATCTTCTTTTGCTGTACACAACAGGAGGAAAGATGCTGCAGTTAGGAAAAAAACGAGTCAATGCAAGAAGTAGCAGTTTTATTTGTTGCATGTTGGGTGGCTGATGGATGCTGATGAGCGATGGAACAGATTAAATGTTTTCCATTATTTCACTGTACCTACAGGCAGGTGTCTAAGGCTTTCATTTTACTTGTTCTACTGGAATCCTTGGGTTGTATATAAACCATTATACTAAAGCTGATACTGAGGTAATTAACATTTAATGAAATCATTAGCCAAAGCTTAAAATTTACATAAATACATAATATTATAAAGGCACACAATTTAGCTGGGCTTGGTATCAAAACTTCATATAAATATTGTATTAATAATGTAATACTGAAATTCAGCAAAGAATAGAGAATATATAGAAAGGAGAATTGAGCGAAAAAAAATAACCATTCTCTCTCACATCAAGAAAGATGCAGATACACAATTTATTAAATTGCCAGTGAGAAAACCAACCCTGAATGGATATTTGTCTTTTTTTGAGAATGAGAATAGATATCTGATCTAATGGGCTGATAGCTAGAAAATAGCAAAAGACACGAGCAAAACAGAGTGAAAGAAATGAATACAATTCTTTAGAGTAGGGCAAAACAAAATAACTACATATTTATATTTATATTTATATTTATATTTATATTTATATTTATATTTATATTTATATTTATATTTATATTTATATTTATATTTATATTTATATTTATATATAAAATTCTGCAGTATAAAACGGGTTGTAAAGAAATTGTTACCTCATAACCAGAGCAAAGAAAAGAAATATTGACACAGCAACATGTTTCATGTAAATAACCTGTAAATTAGTAATTTTATGATACCTTTAAAAATATGACTTTATTCTTGGGAAAATTTCCATAATTTGAAATGTTTTTCATATATATTATTTATATATTAATTCATAAAGTTTTTTTATTATTTGCTCATTTGGGATTTCAATTAATGCCTGAATTTTTGAAACAAAATTCTATAGATTACAAACTAGTCTTTTTTGTTTTTAAACACAGTTAATATTACAACACTGGGGAGTTTCCCTCCCACCTTATATTCTGAAAAATATTTGGTGCTTAAAGCTTTCTGGTTTAAGATTCTATAATTATATTGTGAAAATGCTGCAAATATATTCTCTTCACAAAAATCTTCCTCCATGCAGACTGAAAGTAACAAAATAGAATTTGTTATAAAGCTTTGGGAAACGGAGATGCAAACATCCCTGACCTTGGAAGAGTTAGCCAGGCCACAAAACAAATAACTAGGGACGTCCTTGGACATGGAGAGCTGCCAGATCCAATTAAGATGGGTCCCAGCCGTGAGTAGGTACTAATAAAAAGATTGGGAGTGAGCAAAGCTCTGAGTCCACTTAAAGGATAGGAATGTTGAAAAAGTGGAGAATGTTTTTTTATTTATGTCTATTGTTGTTATTAGGAGTAATCTTACAGTAGGTTATAGGAATGGCAATAGTGTTTGTGCTAACAATAAGGTTTTATAGAGGGGCATTTCTGAGCAGAGGTACTACCTGGATGTAGTTCACAGAAAATCTAAGGCTCATGGGGGGATGCATTTTGCCTGAAAGAACACCTCTGAGTTTGAACACAAATAATAATTTTCCCAGTATTAAATACAGGGAAAATTACATAAAATTCTTTTTGAGGGCTCTGAGAAGAGTGAAATGGAGTTATTAAACTATGAATCCAAGGCTGAGTAACTGGAGTGAAACTCCAGAGCTTCTACATGTGAAAAAACCACAGTGCCATAAGTCAGTTATGGCTCAATTGGCTTCAAAGGAGGAAAACTACCTGATGTGGGAGGTGCTTGGCTTTATGGTGTACGGCTATAGTGAGATGCACCTTATGGTGAGTTTCTTTCTGCAAATCTAGATGCACTAGGTGTTAAAATTACTGAAAATCATGTATTGGGTTACTTTAATATTACGAGAATTATATTGAAGTCTGCTGAGACACTTAATCACTCTGTAAATGTGCAGGTGGTGAAATAATGAACCCAAGCTATGATCTTGTGCCTCCAAAGAAGTCTGCTCATTTCAGTACATTTTCCCATACTTCAGGCAATAAGAGTAGAAGTTCTGCTCTGCAGATGCTTTCTTTCATGTCACCCCTTAGTTACTATACTTCTGGGCACTGTTAAGACAAGGTCAAACTACAGCTGGACTTTATGGGTAAGGCAGCAACCACGTGATTCCATTGACTGCCACAAATTATGGCATGCACATTTTTATTCCTGAAAACTAGTGAAATTATCAACCAGTAAAGAATTTGAGTGACGGTAAATATCTTACATGGTGAGATTGGGAGAAGAAATACAAATTTACATTTCCATCTCTTTTGCTCTCAGACTGCCACTCAACCAAATAGTAAGCAGTAAGTACTTGGCTAAAGCAGCACCCAATTTCTGGCAGCTGTGAAGGAGATAAAGCCAGAAGAGAAGGGCTGTTCCTGAACTGAGAAGCAGCAGCTGATAACATAAATTACTGCCATGGTATTTGGATATGAGTAATCTGAGTAGACAGAATCAACTCTTGTTGGAAACCTCTAATCCCAAAAAGAAGGAAGCAATTCACCAAAAATGTGTGACAAGTGTCTGATAGACTAGAAATAGGCTCATGTTATACAATTCCTGTATTCCATAGTCTGTTTGTATTTTTTAACCTAGAAAAAGATTAATAAGACAAAAAAGCTAACTACATATTGGAGATTTTTTGTTCATTTGCATTTGTTTTATTTTATTTACAAGATCACTCTTTCTAGGTTTTGAGCACAACATAATGCTCTTTATGTAAATTAATTAAATTTTTAAAAGTATTGTTGTTCCTTAACAGAGGTAAATTAAGGTATTCCATATGTGCAATACACTTCTTTTCGTGCACTGCTTTACTAAAAATTGTGTTTCTCAAAATAGAATCTCACTGCCTGTAGTTTGGGGCAGAATTTGACTTAAATTTTAAATTTTGCCACACTAAGTTAGTCCTGAACTATATCTCACCTGTTTCTGCCTCTCCATATGACTTCTGAATGTTATAAGAAATAAGGGAAATAACTTGATAAATGCAGTTATAAAAACAGGTATCAGTATCCTTTAAGTATTTCAGCTGCTACCTGACTGTAAAAGGTTATTCCTTCCTGAGGGTGAGACATTGGATGTGTTTCTATCAGCTTTTTAATAGTGACTATCCATGATCCATGTTCTGGTGCTATATTTTTGAAAGTTCTCCAAAAGTGATGCTGGCTTGTGTAAAGCAAAAAAAGCCCTTGAGAATAGCAGAAAAGTCATGGAAAATCTGTAAGGAGCTGGAAGGTCAAATGTAACTCTGCCTGCTTCCAGCTGGCTTCCCACTATGTAGGCTGCTGTGAGAAATGTTCCAAGAAGAATGGAGTTTGGGATAAAACAGAACACTGTATGTGTAGTACACACAAGCCTTTCTATGCATATTCAATTCTTCAGACTGGAACACAGATAGGAAACAGCTGGCCCATATGGAGCAACCAACATTTGCTATCTGACTTGCAAAAACTAATGGACTAAAAATGTCAGTGTAAAGTCATTGTCCTATCCTATGCACAAACATTGTGATGCTGATTTCTCAATACCAAAATACTATTTTTTTTTATGATATGTGTTTGGAAAGTGAATAAATTGTACCTTTAGACCCCAAAACCCCTGAGAAGAAATATTAAAAACCGAAAATGGTTTAGTTTTGTGAAGAAGTGCTACCCCTAATGCTTTATCCTTGTTATTTGAAAAGACTTCTATAAAAAACGTTGAAAAAGGTCTTCAGTGTTATTTTCGTCTTTTGTTTGAAGATATAATTTGCTAAATATACAAAAGGCTGCTCAAACTTCTTGCATTGAAGTATATGTGACTCATTTTAGATTGTAACTTGTTAGAATTGCTAGCTTCTTTTAATATTTTATCAGAAACACTGTCCAAAACAATGTTGAACCACTGCTTCAAAAATACTATTGCTTACACAAGCATCTAGTATCCATTTTCAAGCAGACATTAATTTGAAACCCAAAGGGTTTATGTGCAAAGCGTATTACTTTTGTAAAAGACAACTCTGGAGTTGAGAAACAGTAAATGTTCCTTTACCAAGTTCATTTTAGCATCAAGTTGTTAAAACACACTTTATTCTCAGAGATTATACAGATTTCTAACAACAGACTTCCTTTCTGTGTGTGCTATCTGGTTAGGGAGCTCCCTAGCATGATAAGACTATATGACAAGAAAAACTGAAGTACAGACTGTTTTTTGTGAATTGGTTTAGTTTTTCTTCTGAAAGTTTCTTGAGCTACAGAAACTTTGGAGAAGCAAGATGAAGTCAGATTATTTTTCCTATCTTCTGATTAATAGGACAGAATAATTAGGAAATTAAATTAAGCTTGTGCTTACCTAAAACTTAGGAGTCCTTCTAAAACAACAGTGAGCTAAGGGAAGGAAGTACTAACTAGAATTTTCATAAAAATTTGCAAGGATGTGAGAAACAGGAGACTGTGCAATAAATGATTTTCTGATTCTTAGGAGGAAATAACTCTGCATTTTATATATATATATATACATACATTTATACACACACACACAGGGTATCACTGGTTGGGACACATACTCTGTTTGTTTCATATTTTAAAGTCTATAAAGGAAATTGGCTTTCTTGGATTAGTCTGACGTATAGCATCCCATAATGCAATTAATGAAATAACTTTCTACTGTGAAGCCAAAGATCTGTCATGTGTCTCCTAATGTTACTTTCTCATTAACCTACTTCAACATTCACTTTTTCTTCTCTATCCCAATTGCTGTTCAGATTCGTACCAGTGAAGTACTCCTTTTCTTTTTAAGCCTGTTTTTTGTTCTTACCTTAACATCACCTGTGTACATATCCTTCAAATTACATTGTAGTGTTTGCAGCTACTATGTGAAGTGATACTGGGGAGAGAATATATTCCTCACTAGTAAATATGATTTTCTCAGTGCTCAAAATCCAGCTGTGCACATGCTGTGAACTACCCAGAAAATATCATGCCCAGGACCTGTGAACTTAATGAATAATCCCCTTTCATCTCCTGTGCTGTCAAATAGTAGAAGTCCCCTATGCATTATGAGTCTTTGGGCACAGTATGATGCTGCAGTCCTAGAAAATATAAGCCTTTTTTTTTCTGTCACTAACTACCCACCTGGGTATTATCTGAATATTATGATGACCTAGGAGATTCCAAGTCATAAAAATGGATCTTGCCACACTGGCAACATATCTGACTGAACACCAGCAGCAGTTAAATTTCCTTAGGAAAAAACAACTGAACAAACTAAAAATAGTAAACCTGTATCTCATTTTATAAACAAAGCTGTTGAAAGAACAGTACAGTCTTTGTAAAATAGATCAGGGTGCACATGTGTTTTAAGACCAAGCTTACAGCTTTATATCATGAAATTATGAGTTCTATTAATACTGATATAAGTGTCACTTACAGGTGACTCTTCCAGGATTGAAAATTCTAATTTAATTAGAATAATTAAAATCTCCTTGACTTCCACTTATTGCTAGCTTTCTAAGAAAGAAGGAGGATTTGGTAGATGGACTTACATGTACTATTTTAGCACTGCTCATGGCTGTTTACAACTTTGGAAGCGTTACAATGTGTTCAGAACAGAAGGCTTTATAATTGCTGCAAAACCTGGTGAGGTTCCAGTGCTGGTTGCCTTATTGTTTAATTCTGTTCTAGAGTCAATTATGGTTATAGGGTTTTTTTTTTTCTTTTTTCACTTCTTTTTTTCCTCTTTCATGTAAAAATACTTTCCAATGAAATGTTGAAAGTTCAAGCCAAACTAAGACAGAAATTAGTTTTTCCACTCTACGCATCCTGCTTTAAATATTAAAAAGTTAGAGTTAAGAATTAGAAGATTCGCAGGCCTTTAAAAACGGGCTGCTGAACAGGGTATTAGCAGGAATTTTAGGAGTGTGTTGCTGGAATCTTGCCACTCGATGGCACTCTTTGTTCTACTGTTTGCTCGAGGCTCAGCGCTATCGTCCACTCAGCTCCTGAAACGCCTCCATGCCTGCAACAACGCACGAGTCACTTTGAAGTGATCTGCAAAATGTAAGGACCGTAGGGAGAGGAGATGTGTTTGGGAGGGTAGGAAAGGGTTTCCTTTTCGCTCTTTCCCCCGCCCCCGTGTGAAGAGTCAGGAGTTGTTACTGATTCATCCCGTGGTATGGAACTATTCTGCCCCGCTCCGAGCCAAAGTATAGGTCTCCCTTCTTCAGAGTCAAAATTTTCTTGTTGCTTATGACTGATTGACTGCTGCCAGCCAGAGAAGGTGAGACTTGCACATGTTCTGCTGTCTCTTAGGTTTTACAGACTAGTTTAAGGGACTTTCCGTCAGAGTACTGCTAGAGCAAATGCTTAAGCATTAAAACAAACATGAAGACAGATCTCAAGTATTTCTACTTCTGAAGGAATCTGAGCATCTATTTCTTAAATAATAGTGCCTGTAAACAAATATTCACTTGGATTTTGGCCTATTTCTTTAACCCCATCTCGTTTAGAGAGGAGAGCTGTGCAGGGAAATAGGAGGAGGGGTGGAGTGGAGGACGGGGCATAATGGCACAGGATGGGACTAATAGTTCCAAGATAATTTTTTTAATTATTATTTATATTTATTTTATTTTAAGCTTTCACACTTCAATCCCATACCCAGTAATTCAATATAAGCCTTGAGTCTTTTTAAAGGAATTGTAACCTAGAGCTTTATAACTATTTTCTTTAGAGCTGATACTAATTCTTTCTTTCTGGTCACCTCTGCTTTTTATGAATTACGATAGCCTTGTCAGTCAAAAAATATTGACTCTTCTGATGTTTTTCATTTCCCCGGCTCTTAGTGGAATAGAATGTATGTAATACTATCAAATCAGAATAATGTATTATATAAGCTGGTGTGACTTGCCAGACTAAATGTGGTTATGCTATTTTGCCTATGAAACTTTTGAAGTTAGTGACAAAATTGCTGCTTTTCAAGAAAATGGATTTTGTAGCCCTTCCGCAATGAGTCTCAACTGCAAGTTCCATGAATACTAATATGCAGGACCACCTTAGAAGTATTTGTTTCCTCCTAATACAGTCAAGTTATAAGTTTGTAACTACTGAAAGTGATGCTGAAACACACATCATTAGAAACAAGTCTTTTTATTGATCTTTTGGACTATATGTATTCATGTATCTACTTTACCAGCTACTTTTCTCTAGGCGGAAATTTACATGTGCAATTTCCTAAGAGTAAGATTTGTAGTAATACATGCAGACATTGCGTATTTATAAAAGCATGCCTACGTGCCTGGTAGATATTATAAAAATTATAAATTTAAATAATCACTGTCATAAAGAATTCTGTTCTTTTTGACAGCTTGCATACGGTCATAAGCTCTTACAGAAGTGCACTAACACAGCTTAGTAAGTGACTACCAGGACTGTGCTACTACTGAATTGTGGTAATTCACTCTGGATGCTGCTAAGACCACCCAGCCTGCAAATTGTGACACATTAGCTCAGTGTCCTACTGCTGTATTTAACAGTAGGAGGTGGCAAAGAGCATGCATGGAGTAGTTACTGGTGCTTAGAAGGTTAGCTTATCACTATCCCTGTTTGTGCAACTTGAACTGAAAAGGCATTCAGTTGTGCACTCAGGTCTGAATCACAAAGAATTCTTCATCATTCAGTGGTTAAATCTAAGCCTTGAGACTAGTGATAACTACAAAAACTGGTTTATTTGGGCCAAAGAAAGATTATGAAGTATGAAGTTTAACTTCCATTCAAGAGGGCAAGAAGAATGGTCATTTCTCATCTTGTCAGCATGCTAAGATGACAGTGATGACAGATGATTTCCAGACATCTTCTGGTACAACTTCACAAGAATACCTTTTCAATATTATTATCTCTTTTTAACTACAGCTGAGGGAATATGTGTTCAAACATCACTTAAAATTCAGCTGAACCTTGACTGACAGAGCTGTTCTGGAAAAACTTTGATGTGGTACCATCAATCTTTGCCAAAGAAATATTGTTCTAGAATTCTTTGTGAAAGAAACAATATCTGCATTTGGTAGATCCTTTAACAGCACTCATCTTTAACTTTTTAGAGTCAATCTCAGAAGGATTTTAGAATTTAGGATTTTAATAATCAGATAATATGGGGAGAAACAGTCATGAGCACTGTTGCTCTCAGATTATTAAACTCAGGAAAGAACTCCTGGCCTTGAGAGCAATGGAATCTTCATATAGGTATGAAAGAACTAATTTCACTTTGGATATTTAATTTCCGCTCAAACTGCTTTATTTTATTTTTTTGATCTAGAGCACTTGATTTACAGTTTACTGGTTAGACAAAAATAATTCTCATGGCGGTTGTTTTAAGTGTAGTTGATTTTAGTTGTTGTTGTTGTTTGTGTTTTCTAATCCAATGGCTAACATGAACGGGAATGCTTCAGGCTGTCACTGTGTAATGGATGGTGTATAATACGTGTGTGCTTTGACATTTAAAGGGAGTAAACCTGCCAAGACCTGGGAGATGATAATTAACCATTTAACCACAACAGATGAGAAAAAAATAGTCCAGTTTAGTTATAAATCTTATATCCAGTTTGTCCTCCTGAAAGAGTAGGAAAAAAAAGCAATAAAAACTGTGTTTCCATCTTGCCCACCTAAGTAGGTACATAATGATCAGAGCTCTAGGACAAGAGAAATGCAGTTTCAATTTAAAACTAATATACCTTGAATCTTGAAGGTGTGTTGTCATAACAGCCAACTTCCTTTCACGTGGAGGAATTTATCTTTACCTGCTGATCCAGCACGGATGTTTGTCACCTCTATGGCAACACTATGAGATGATTCAATACATGAATAGTGTCTTGTATCATGATAACATTTAGGCTAACCAAAATGTAAGTTAGTACTGGTAAGTTATGAGCAATATGCTCATATGCTCATATGAACAATATGCTCAATGCTACATAATGTCTTCCTTTCAAAAAGAAAAAATGTGCTCAGATTAACAGCAAAATTATGGATTCAAGCAGTAAACAAACATGATTCTGTTACACCCTTTGGCAGCTGAGACAAAGTGATATCGTCAGCTCTGTCTTGCATGCCCCAAGTCACATGTTGTTTGTGACTCATTTCATTTCTACAACTGCTTCTATTGTTCTGTAGAGCACAACAGTATGAAGGGATATCAGTTGAAAAGCAAGAAACAACTATTGCATTGTTAGATGGAAAAAATACATTTATAAGTAATTCATACTTCTGCCTTTTATCATCTCTCTCTAAAGACTATGAAACTGTTTTTGATAAATACTTCTTTTGTTTATGGTGAAGACAGTATATAAAACCTTTTTTTTACTTTAGTTATAGCTATTCCCATTTTAACTTGTTTTTAGTTAGTGACTGCAGGTAAAGCAGTTCTTAAGGGAAAGGAGGTGGACTGTGATTACATCTGAATGACTAGCAACTTGTGTCATCCCTTGAAAGCACTACTAAAGTGATGAATTGACTATGTGAAAGAGGAGTTTCTTGCGTAGTAGTTGTGGTACTGGAAAGCAAGAATTACATTCCTGCTTTGCGTTCTACTAGGTGCTACAGTTTTGGCCAAACCCAAGAATCTTGCAGAGGTGAGGCAGAAGCTGAGGAGAATTTGGTTCAGGATTTATGAAAGACATATTTTTCTAAAGAATTTGCCAGAACAGTATCAATTGCTTGCTTACTTATTTGTCACTTGCAGAAATGCTGATTTTGGTTAAATGTAAATGGTGGTAGTTGACTGTCAAAATATGGTTAGGTTGCTGCTCAAATAACAAATCTGCCTACTCAATATCTAAAGGAAAATAATATCAGCATTGTCACTGTTACCATATGAGAGATGCTAAGCTGTCATACCTTTTGCAATGGTCATTTTTTTGCAATAGCTGTAGGTAAATGCTTTAAAAAGGGAAATGGTAAAAATGACCACTTAGTGATTAAGAGTAATACTACTCATACAGAACTTAGAGCAGCCGGGATCTATTTCTGGGAGCTGGAGTGTCAGGTACTGTCTAATATTTACTCCAGTTATTGTTATCTGTCAGGTGTCAGTAGGTGTCTTAGAAATGCTCTCCGTGTCCTGACACAATAAGCAGTGATTGCAGATTGCTGGATGTCATTTTTGTTTTCCATTACACACAGGACTGGAGGATTTAAGCTGTTCTATGGAAATACAGATAAGGAGCCACAGTAGGGCTGGACATAAGGCTAAAGTCATCTTGGTTTGGTTCTTAAACCATGTCACAACATTTTAAGAGGGCGCTTCAAAACCTCTGCATATATTCTTTTTTTTTTAATGATGTGTAGCCTGTTCCAGTAGGTTTTATGCTTTTTGTTTGTGCATGTATCAGTGACTTTTTTCATTCAATTTTCTTAATTCATTTTCCAAGGTGTTTAATAACTTTACATTAAAGTGGTTAATATTCTTACTGCCTTCTCATAACTTACTAGTAAATATGTATTTAAAGTTGGAAAAAGGTGTTATCCAACTGGAATTTAACAATTGTGAGTAAAACAACCATCTCTTTCTTATATCTTGCATGGTTGACACTTGAGAAGGAAGATGATTAAATGAAAGACATACTAACATAAAGATGAAGTATAAAAGGATTTTGTGTTGGAATATTCTGTTTTACTAAGGCCTGAAGATCTGGGCCCTATTAAATTGCACTCCAGTATGCATGTTTCGTGTATCCAATATAACTATAAATTTATATCCTTGAATTGCTAATGAAAGTGAAGTACTATAGATATTTGGCAGGACATGTGTAATAAGGTTTAATAGAAAACAAGCAAGTACCAACAGCTGAACCTTCTCAACAATTATTGCTGAACAGGCTTTTTACTTTTCTGTTCTGAAGAAGCTCCTTTCCCACTCCAGGGTTACATGTTTGCTGTAGCTGTAAGAATTCAGAATAGTTATCTTAAAAACTATTTGCCTTAAATCTTGCTGGCAAGGAACCTGAACTCTAAGACTAACAACATTGACTATTATTCTTCTAATCTGTGTTGACCTTTTTAAAGATTTAGAAAATATAGAGTCTTTCAGGCTAGGTGGCAAGGTGTTAAATCTCAATGGAAACATCATATGTGTGATCATCTTTTTGTAGGATCACAGGGGTTATACTCTGATTAGACTGCAAGATCTTTTTGAGCAAGAGCAGATAGAATACAGTGTCCTGGGATAAAACATTAGAAAGTTCTCTCCCCTCCAGCACATAATCAAAGTGAGGTTTTTGTATTTGAAAACTGTGCAGTAACTTCATATTTCTCCTCTGCTTCAGAATCCTGTCACATGAATCTAACTGTGTAATGATATGTTTCCACTTTGTTTCTGAAGCTTGAAAACAGTTGTGGAAAAACTACTGAAAATCTAGGCAGGAGGTGGACGTGTAAATACTATCTGGTAGGAACAACTCCCTTGGGAACGTGAAGCGCTGTGCAGAGTTATGTGAAAATAAATTTGGAATAAAAAGCAGAGCAAGTAACAATACGGCCGAATGGATAAAGTCCAGATGTTCATTTGCAACACAACTCTCTGAGTAAGTTATAATTAGAATATGCAAGCCAAATACATGACGAATAAAACTTATTGCAGTCCTTGCCGCTAAATTAAAAATATTTCCTTTCTAAACATCCACTTGTGTTCTTTGTCTTGCTTGTTTCATCTATTTTCTTGGTCTTGCAAGCTCTGAGGTTGCAAGATGCCATGTTACCATGGAGTCCACTGTAAAGCACCTGTAGTTGTAGCTTTTAAAAAATAAATAGATAATAATTCTCCTGTGCACTCTTGTGACATCATTGAATTCTGAGGTCAATAAATAATTAAGGAAGGGGGACAGAGAGAGCAGAAGGGGGAGACAGAGGAACTGCTTCTTCTAGCCCCCAGCCTGGTTTCTTACCATATGAAAGAAATCTAAGTTTTCTTGTGGTTTTCTTTCTCTGGGTTCCTTTTTCTTTCACTAAGGATAGCTTAGTAAAAACCAATTTTGCCAAAACCACTAAGGCAGCTTTCGAAAATATGGTGAAAGTTATGGAGACAGCCTCCTTCACATAGGGTATATACCTAGGAGCAGTGTTCAGTAGTACAACAACTATATTTAGGTTATATTTTGTAGCTAACAAACAGATAATGTTTGCTAACAAATCAAGTGGTAAATCTGACACTTTTTTTTAACCTTCTACAGTTATATAAGCGACCTGATGGGGCTAGGGAGGTGGAGGGCACTATGTGAAACTTGTCGACTTCAATGAAATGAAGCATCCTATGTGGTATGGTTATGAAGCAGTTCTGAAGTATGATCTTGGAATCTTAGGAAAAGTTAGGGTAGAAGTGACTTCTGGCGCTATTGGCTAAAGCCCTTTTTTAAAGAAGGGTTAATTTTAAAGGCAGATCAGGTTTTTTCACTTGTCTTACAAATCTTCAAATATGGAAAATCCAAACTTCTCTGGACCTTTGCTTTGGTGCTTAACTGCTTTCATTATTTAGATGATTTTCTTTATATCCAATATAATTGCTCTCATTGTCACTCACCAGTGCCACCTTGACCTTTTGCTTTACTTTTCTGAGCAGCGTTCAATTTCCTCTATATCTCTCCTCACAGAGTGCAACCAATTTCTCTTTAACCATCTCTTTTCTACCCTAAACAAGCTCAGTTCCCACAGTCACTCCTCACCAGTGCCAGGTGGAGGGGAATGACCCATTCCCTTAGTCCACTGGCAGTTCTCTCATTGCAGCCCAGTGAGCACAGTCATTATACTGCAGAACCCAGCTCACTTGCTCTGTGATCTCTTGGGGGGGGGGGGGGGGGGGTTTTGAC